>ML110540.1:0-26047 GCA_003697995.1 Taxidea taxus jeffersonii
TGGTGACTCTGCATGCTGAGATTTCCATCTCTTTCTGCTGAAGCCTGGGGAACCGGCATCACAGCCCTCAGCATCTCCGGTGTGTTTTGAAATGTTCTGGTGTCTTCCTCTCAAGTCAGAATCACCTTGTAGTTGAGTCCACGTCCTGCCCCGGGTCTTTCTCACTGCAGGGGAGGTGAAGGGTGGAGAAGAACCCCACTGGAGCACAGGACAGCTGGGATCAGAGGTACTGAATTTCCCCTTGGTCTCCGTGGGGGACAAGAGCCAATGGCTAAGTGCTCAGCTTCCCCGCACTCAGGTGGGAACTTCTGAAAGATATTCTGTCCCCTCCTCAGAGGGGTCCCGCGGACCTGACCCTTTGCAATTTCTCCATTGTGACTTCTGGGTTGTTGTGTTTTTTATAATGTTCTAAAGGTTCAGAGGAACTTCTCTAGTAGCCAAATATAGAAAGGATCCCTGAACGTACAGTTTTCCATTCTTACTGTTTAAAACTCCAAATGGTTCATCTATCTCTGTCTAATTCCTAAATACGTTTTTTTAGCTTTTAATTTTGAACCAATTTTATGTCATATACTTTCTAGAACACTTATTTTAATAATGGATATTTGTAAAATATATGATCTCAGAAGGTTAACATCCCTTATTTGACAATGCTTCCGTGTGATTCAGCATGCCAAGTAAGTCTATTTACTATGTATCTACTATGACAGGAACACATCTTTTTTTTTTAAGGTTTTATTTATTTATTTGACAGACAGAGATCATGAGCAGGCAGAGAGGCAGGCAGAGAGAGAGGAAGAGAAGCAGGCTCCCTGCTGAGCAAAGAGCCCAATGCAGGGCTCAATCCCAGGACCCTGGGATCGTGACCTGAGCTAAAGGCAGAGGCTTAACTAACTGAGCCACCCAGGTGCCCCAGCCTCAGTCACTTAACTAGTTAACTTTCTGTATTTGCCTGTGATGCCTTTAAAGTCCGCTTTGGTTAAATGGATAATTAAGTATTGTTTCATAATGATCAGTGATGCAAGTCAGTAAAAAGTCCAGACCGTCCCAAAATCAAATTTAAATTCCAGTTAGTTAATATACAACATGGATTTCACGTGGAGAATTTAGAGACTCATCACTTACCTATGACTCAGCGCTGGTCACAGAAGTACCCTCCTGAATCCCCATCACCTGTTTAACTATCCTCCCCGAACGAATTTTAGACTTGCAGAAAAGTTGGAAAAATAGTTCAGAGTTCCCATAAACCCCTCACCCAACTTTCCCTCCCAAGAGCCTCACATAATCTTTACATAACCATAGTGCAATAATCAAAACCAGACAGTTTACACTGGAATAATACTGTTAACTAAACAAGAACAAATGTCGCTAGCTTTTTCCATGACCAACCTTTTCCCGTCCCAGCCTCCTGTGCAGGACTCCACATGGCACATTGAGGGGTTGTTTCTTTTATCTATTTATTTATTTTACAATTTATTTATTTATTTGAGAGAGAACGAGCACGAGTCGGGGAAGGAGCAGAGGGAGAGAATCTGGAGCAGACTCCCCACTGAGCGCAAAGCCCAACTCGGGGCTCGATCTCACCACCCTGAGATCACAACCTGAGATGAATAGTGGTTGTTTCTTCTTAGTCCCCTTTGGGCTGTGACACTTCCTTGTTCTTCCCTTGTCTTTCATGACCTTGACACATTTGAAGAGATCTGGCCAATTATTTTGTGGAATATCTCTCGGTTTTGGTTTGTTTAATGTTTTCTTGTGACTAGAATGATGTTACCACTCTTGTGTCCTCAGTGTAGCAGACACAAAGATGTGTGATGTCAGAACACCTTCTTTTTTTAAGATTTTATTATTTTTTTAAGATTTTATTTATTTATTTGACAGACAGAGATCACAAGTAGGCAGAGAGGCAGGCAGGCAGAGAGAGAGAGAGAGGTGGAAGCAGGCTCCCTGCTGAGCAGAGATCCCAATGCAGGGCTGGATCCCAAGACCCTGAGATCATGACCCGAGCCGAAGGCAGAGGCTTTAACTCACTGAGCCACCCAGGTGCCCCAGAACACCTTCTTATGGGTGATGTTACCCTTGATCATTTGGTTCATTCAAGTGGTATCCACCAGCTTTCTCTACTGTAAAGTTACTATCTTTTTCCCAGGGAGAGACTTTCAGACTAAACTGATACCTTGTTCCCCCTCAAACTTTCTCCCACCGATTTTAGCATTCATCTGTGTTCAATGGATCTTGTCTGCAACAACCATGTGTTAGCCAGGTGGTGATTTTCTATTTCCTCCTTTTCTTCTGCATTTACCAGTTGGAATTCTTCTGTTAGGAAGTGCTGTCCCTTCTCTCCATGTATTTGTTTATTTCTATCAATATGGGAGGGTGGACATTTATTTTATTCTATGGACTAAAATCCAACGTTTTTTCACTTTCTTTGTTTCTTTGCTTTTCTCCCCTCTTCCTCCTTCCTTCTTTTCTTCTTTCCTTCCTTTCATTCTTCTTTCTTCCCTCCCTCCCTCTTTCTTTTCTTTCTTTTTCCTTTCTTCCTTCCTTCCTCCCTCCCACCACCCCTCCCTCCCTCCCTCCTCCTTCCTTCCTTTCTCCTTCCCTTTTTTCCTTCCTTCCTTCTTTCCTTCCTCCCTTCCTCCCTATTTATTTATTTATTTCTCTTTCCTTCCTTTCCTCCCACATTGAATTGTTGCAGCTTTGGCTGTTAGGTTCTCCTTCAGATTGGGTCCTGTGATCTTCCAACAAGCCCCATTCTTTTGTGAGCACTGCCTTACTCCTGGCACTGCAAGATGTTCCAAGATCATCTTGTGTTTTCCCTGCCCAGCCCTGGAACTAAACATTTCTCCAAGGATCCCTGGTTCCTTTTATTGGAGGATGGTATTTAGAAACCAAGATTGGGGTGCTAAGTGTTCTCATTATTATGGAGGTGCCATTGCTTCTCAGTCCTCCAAATAGAGCCAGGAAACATATGTTTGTGTATATACTAACCCACACATTCACACAGGCGTACCCCGCTTGTGTATTTCTATATCTACCTATCTGTGTATATATTTAAAACCATGAATTTATACAGATATCTCTGATTTGAATCCACTGTTCTGTGGTTCATTCTAGACTTTATGTGGAAATTCTTTCTCTGATGGGGAGACACCTGGCTTTCATTATCTATAGTACCCTCACTTATTTGTCTGATGCTTATACACCCATAGTAATTTCAGAATTGCTAATCCATACACCTGTGAGACACATATTTAGTAACAAGACAATAGTATTTATGTCCTGTTCTGTTGGTATCCAGTAAAGATATTGGTTACCAAAGTTACCCAGGTTAGTCCTTCTCTTGCCTACCCCCTTCAGTGCTGTTAGTGATTCATGTGTGATACAGTTAAGGTTGATTTGTTGGTGTTCATGTTTCATTTTAGGTATTCAAAGGGTACATAAAACACTACTGTTGTTCTGAGAGTCAGAGCTGTACAAAAGATATACTCAGAGAAATTTCACTCTCTCCATGTCCCTAATACCCCAATTTCACTCACCCCTTTTTCTCCCTTCTTCTTATCCCTCTCCCCCATTGGTAATTGGTGTCTTTATTTCCTGATTGACCACAGCTCTATTTCTTTTGAACAAATGAGCAAATACATGTTGATTTTTTTTAAAGATTTATTTATTTGAGAGAGAGAGAGAGAACAAGGGGAGGGGCAGAGGGAGAGAATCTCAATCAGACTTCCCACTGAGCTTGAAGCCCAACATGGGGCTCAGTCTCACAACTTTGAGATCATGACCTGAGCCAAAATCAAGAGTCGGACACTTAACCAACTGAGCCACCCAGGCACCCCCATGTGTAATTTTTTATAATGCCTTCTTCCTATTTCATATACTACTGATAAGCTCTTGTTTTTTGCTTTTCTCACTTCCTGATATGCCCTGGCAGTCACTCGCATTTCAGTTCAGAGAGATCTTCCTCATCCTTTCTTACATCTGTGCAGGTCTCCAGGTATGGACTTCGCACAGTTTATGCAGCCGATCTCCTGAATAAAGGGGCTTAAGTTGTTTCTGGTGTTTCACAATTACGAACAATGCTGCAGTGAATGATCCCATGTATGTCTATTTCCACATTGTTGGAGGCATATCTAGTGCAGAGTCCTGACATCGAATTGCTGGGTCAAGAAGCAAAAGTGTAGGGGCAGGGACGCCTGGGTGGCTCAGTTGGTTAAGCGGCTGCCTTCGGCTCAGGTCATGATCCCAGCGTCCTGGGATCGAGTCCCACATCGGGCTCCTTGCTCGGCAGGGAGCCTGCTCCTCCCTCTGCCTCTGCCTGCCTCTCGGTCTGCCTGTGCTCTCTCTCTCTCTCTCTAACTAATAAATAAATAATAAAATCTTAAAAAAAAAAAAAAGTGTAGGGGCACCCAGGTGGCTCAGTTGGCTGAGCCTCTGACTTTTGATCTCAGTTCAGGTCTGATCTCAGGGTTGTGAGTTCAAGCCTCACGTTGGGCTCCACACTGGGCATGGAGACTTTTTTTTTAAGTAAATGGGTGTATGCAGTATTGTTAGATACTGCCCAGTTTTTCCCCAGAAGGATTATGGCTTGATGTGTGCCCACCGGCAGTGTGTGAAAGAGTTTGATTCCCCAAAACCCCAACAACAGAATATACTGTCATGTTTAAAAATTTGTACCCATCAGATAAGTGAGAAATGGGATCTTAGTGTGATTTAATTTGAGTGAGCTTGGACATTATTTCATTCATTTGAGGGCCATTTAAAAACATATTTTATTAATTTATTTGACAGACAGAGATCACAAGTGGGCAGAGTGGCACGCAGGGAGAGAGAGGGGGAAACAGGCTCCCCGCTGAGCAGAGAGCCTGATGCGGAGCTAGATCTCAGGACCCTGAGATCACGACCTGAGCTGAAGGCAGAGGCCCAACCCCCTGAGCCACCCAGGGGCCACTTGAGGGGTATTTTTATGTCTTTTTTTTGTGTGTGTGAACTGTTTGTACATACCCTTTTCCCATTTTTCTATCATATTTTTTTCTACTTTATGCAGACACCATTTATTCTTCTACACTTAAAAAAAAATTTTTTTTTATTTAAGCTTTATTTAAACATATAATGTAACCCCACCACCCTCTCCCAACCCCTCTTCCCCCCACCTCCCTCAGTTTGTTTTATGACATTAAGAGTCTCTTTTGGTTTGTCTCCCTCCCGATCCCATCTTGTTTCATTTTTACTTTTCCTGCCACCTTAACTCCCACCCCCATTGCATCTCCACTTCCTCATATCAGGGAGATCATGTGATAGTTGTCTTTCTCCAGTTGACTTATTTCGCTAAGCATAATACGCTCTAGTTCCATCCATGATGGTAAGATTTCATTTCTTTTGATGGCTGCATAGTATTCCATTGTATATATATATACCACTTCTTCTTTATCCATTCATCTGTTGATGGACATCTAGGTTCTTTCCATAACTTGGCTATTGTGGACATTGCTGCCATAAACATTCGGGTACACGTGCCCCTTTGGATCACTACGTTTGTATCTTTAGGGTAAATACCCAGTAGTGCAATTGCTGGGTCATAAGGTAGCTCTATTTTCAATTTTTTGAGGAACCTCCATGCTGTTTTCCAGAGTGGTTGCACCAGCTTGCATTCCCACCAACAATGTAGGAGGGTTCCCCTTTCTCCACATCTTCGCCAGCATCTGTCATTTCCTGACTTGTTAATTTAAGCCATTCTGACTGGTGTGAGGTGGTAAATCATTGTGGTTTTGATTTGTATTTCCCTGATGCCCAGTGATGTGGAGCACTTTTTCAGTGTCTGTTGGCCATCTGGATGTCTTCTTTGCAGAAATGTCTGTTCATGTCCTCTGCCCATTTCTTGATTGGATTATTTGTTCTTTGGGTGTTGAGTTTGCTAAGCTCTTTGTAGATTTTGGATACTAGCCCTTTATCTGATATGTCGTTTGCAAATATCTTCTCCCATCCTGTCAGTTGTCTTTTGTTTTTTTTTTAACTGTTTCCTTTGCTGTGCAAAAGCTTTTGATCTTGATGAAGTCCCAATAGTTCATTTTTTCCCTTGCTTCCCTTGCCTTTGGCGTTGTTCCTAGGAAGAAGTTGCTGTGGCTGAGGTCGAAGAGGTTGCTGCCTGTGTTCTCCTCAAGGATTTTGATGGATTCCTTTCTCACATTGAGGTCCTTCATCCATTTTGAGTCTATTTTCGTGTGTGGTGTAAGGAAATGGTCCAATTTCATTTTTCTGCATATGGCTGTCCAATTTTCCCAACACCATTTGTTGAAGAGGCTGTCTTTTTTCCATTGGATATTCTTTCCTGCTTTATCGAAGATTAGTTGACCATAGAGTTGAGGGTCTATTTCTGGGCTCTCTATTCTGTTCCATTGATCTATGTGTCTGTTTTTGTGCCAGTACCATACTGTCTTAATGATGACAGCTTTGTAGTAGAGCTTGAAGTCTGGAATTGTGATGCCACCAACGTTGGCTTTCTTTTTCAATATTCCTTTGGCTATTCAAGGTCTTTTCTGGTTCCTTTCTATCATATTTTTGTCCTTTGTCCCTCAATTTTTAAGAGATTCTCTATGCATTAGGGATATTAGCCCCTTGCAGTATAATCTGTTGTGACTATTTTCTCCTCCATCATCAGTCTTCTTTTGATTTTTTCTTTTTATGCAGTCAAATTTATGAATCTTATTGCTGCTGGACCTTGTCATAGTTGAGAAACGCCTTTCCTATCCCAAGTGTAAAGAGGAACTCACCACCATTTATTTGCTAGTACTTAGATGGTATTATAATTTTTTTCTTTTACCTTCAGAGTCCTGATCCATTTGGAATTTGCTTTGTGTGTGTGGAGTGAAATAGAAATCTAATTTTATCTTTCCCCAAATGGCTATGCAATGTTCCCAATACCATTTATTAAAAAGTCCATTCTGATCCATTGATCTGAGATGCCACATTTGTCATTTACTAAATTTCCCATATGTTTGAGTCTAATCTGATCTTTCCATGGTCCATTTCTCCATTTACCTGCCACTTCCATATTGTTAACCACAGAGGCTTTATCCTGCATTTTAATGTCTGCGGGGGTTAGTCTGCCCTCACAGTATTTACCTTCTGCTGTTTTCCATAAGAACTCTAGAGTCACACTAACTATAAAATAGCTTGTTGGTATTCTTATTGGGTAAGGTTGTACTGAATTTGTAAGTTAGCTTAGGAGAACAGACATCTTTAAGATCCAAGAATAGGGGACAATTTCCTTTTTGCTGATGCCTATTTTTTGTGTCTTTCCGGAGTATTCTAAAACTTTCCTCATACCATCTCTGCATGTCGTATGTTCTGATCATGTCCTATTCACCCCATTGGTGAAGGAAGGATTCTATGCTCTACATGGTGTCAGATTGTGGACTGCACAACATTGGCATGATGAGATGGACAGTGGTTCATTAGTCCCATGCATTTGCAGCCCAGGGGAGGAGGACACCCGTGCCATGCAGGGTCACCCCTGGGCTGCATCTGGGAGCAGAGTGACCCAGCAGGTGGGGTGGGAGGCAGGCTTTGTCCTGACAGGAAGGTGAGGATCGTTTCTGCAGGAGGATGTGACTGGCTTGGGTAAACACGGAGAGCCTCCTACTGGGGGGGTAGGGAGGCTCTCCAGCAAGAGCAGAACTCACCACTAAGGCTTTGAGACCCCGTCAGGCTCAAAGGTATCAAGGCAACACATAGAATTTCAGGCTTTACGATGCAGTATCTTCCTAAATTTATTCCGGAATCATTTCTCTTATTTGTTGCTGTTGTAAGTGGAGCCATCTCTTCCATGACATTCTGTAACTAAACAATATATATATATTTTTTAATTGCAGCAAGCAGCAGAGGAAGGCAGCTGCTGTTCAGAGATACGAAGACAAGAAGACCTCAATTTTGCAAGTGAAAAATCAGAGAAGACATTTACGGAGCAATTTAGCACCAAGCGTTACCATCCCAGGTCAGTTACCCTGTCCATTTGTTCTGCTTTGACAGTAGAAGAGTAACATTTGTAAATCCGCAAGAACAGAAAGGGTTACCATTAAAAAGCGTTCATTTCAAGGATCATTAAAAATGGACGATTTAATTTGGATTTCAAAGGTAGACTCAGAAAAGATTAATTTGCCAGTCTGACTAATGGCTTAATGACTTATGACTTAGATGGCATAAATTTTTATCTTTCGTCTTAAGGAAAATACAGTATATAATAAAGTATTTAAAAAGGAACAAAAGGATTTCATGGCAACAATATTAAGGATTTAACAAAGATAAGGAAGGAGCCAATGTCACCAGCTAGCCCTTAAAAAGAACTTCAAACCAGTTTATGTTATGTTACGTTTCATTATGTTATGTTATTTTGAAGTAATCTCTGCTCCAACATGGGGCTCGAACTCATGACCCAGAGATCAAGCTTTGCATGCTCTACCGACCCAGCCAGCCAGATGCCCACAAACCATTTTAAAATCCATGAATAGCAAGATTAATGTCTCATTCATTTATTTATTCATTCGACAACAGCTTATTGAGTGCCCGCGGTGAGCCCGGGTGCATTCTGGGAGCTGGCCTTCAGAGGTCAAGTTTACTATCCTGGCCCTCAAGTCACTCACAGGCTTGCTGGGAAGATGGATCAGCAAACAAAATTGTACCATGTGTCAGCAGGCTCCATTTGAACCATAAAGCGAGGCAAGGAAGGGGCATCTACCCCAGACTAAGAAAAGAGAAGGCTTCTTCGGGGAAGTTGAGCCCTAAATTTCTTTCTTTCTTTTTTTAAAGATTTTGTTTATTTGTTTGACAGAGAGAGTGCGAGAGAGCACAAGCAGGCAGAGCAGCAGAGAGAGAGGGAGAAGCAGGTTTCCCGCTGAGCAGGGAGCCCGATGCGGGGCTCGATTCCAGGACCCTGGGTCATGACTTGAGCCGAAGGCAGTTGCTTAACCCACTGAGCCACCCAGGCACCTTAGCCCTCAATTTCAAGGATAAGGAAGAGTTATCCAGTCAAAGAAAGAGAGGAAAGGAATTCCAGGCAGAGGGAAGGGACTCTGTGTTCGGGGATGGAGAAAGGGATGCCCCGTGTGGCTGGAGCTTAGGGGTGTGCGTGAGTGTGGGGGGGCTGGTGTGAGAGGCAAGGGGCAGTCGGCCTCCAGGCGGTGCACAGCCAGACACAGAGTCAGCAACGAGGACAAAGTGGACGAAGAACCGACATCCGAGTTCCACAGAGACCATCTCAACAAAGCAGAACACACACCAGGAGGAAAGAAAGTGCCACGTGACATGGACAACGTGGACCAAATCTCTAAAAAGAGTCACTGAGTGAATTTAAAAACCAGAAGCAACCCAGGATGCCTGGGTGGCTCAGGCAGTTAAGGGTTGGACTCTTGATTTCGGCTCAGGTGGTGATCTTGGGGTCCTGGGATGGAGCCCAGCATCAGCCAACCCCCTCAGCAGGGAATCTGCTTCAGGATTCTTTCTCTCCCTCTGCCCCTCCCCCCACACTCTATTAAATAAATAAATAAATCTTAAGGTGGGGGGGGCCCCAACCCAAGGATTTGATGGGTTTGGATGATGTCCAAAGGTGCATTTAAAGAAAAGAGAAAAGGTAAACTAAAAGTAATGCCTGTGTAAATGGAAGAGAGGTCGGCGTTTTAATCATGATCTCTGACAAAACAGAATTTAAACAAAAGCCCAAGGAAATATCAACGTTGGCACACTAGAAAGATAAAAGGCACAGTGAGTAATGAAAACACGGCAATATTCATTAGGTACCACACGGAACAACAAAATACATAAAAGGAAAGGTGACAGTTATCTAAGAAGAAACAAATAACACTTGGGATTCCTTAGTTCCCTGCTTTACCCGGCTCTCAGAACTGGGCAGATCCGATAAATAAAAAGATGGCACAAAAAACATCACAGAGCTGAACAGCACCACCGGTCAGGCAGAATAAACAGATTTCAGAGAACTAGATGCAAAATTAGAGAATCTGTTTTTTTAAATGTATATAGGGCGCCTGGGTGGCTCAGGCATTTGAGTGTCTGCCATCGACTCAGGTCATGATCTCAGGGTCCTCGGATCGAGCCCCGCATCCATCGGGCTCCCTGCTCAGCGAGGAGCCTGCTTGGCTCTCTCTCCCTCTGCCCCTCCCCCTGCCATGCTCTCTCTCCCTCTTCCCTCTCTCCTTCTTGCTCTCTCAAATAAATAAAATCTTAAAAAAATAAAATAAAAATGTAGATAAATCTCTCTCAGACTCCAAATAATCATATACTGGGTCGAGAAGTTTCAAGTAAATAAAATAGGCCATATGCTGATAAAATTAGAATTCCAATAGCAAACACGTAGACGGTGTTCATTATGTGACAGGCACTGTTGTGTGTGTGTGTTTACAAATATTAACTCGCCTGGTTTTCGCCATAACCTGATAAAGCCAGTATTCTTGGGATCCTCATTTTACAAATGAGAAAGATGAACAGAGAGAAGTTACTGGCCAAATTCCTCACTAGGAAGTGAGAGCCACTCCACTGGTCCACAGGAGTAGATGACCAGGTCCCACTTCCCCATCCTGGGAGCCTCAGTGACACTCACATGTGGCTCCTTAGGTGTCGTGTCTGTCTTGTATCTTCCCACTGGACCCGGAAGTAGACACCTCAAACCAGCCAGATCAATAGATTTTCTCTCCCCAAAACTGAAACCCATCGTAGAGAGATCCAGAGGCTTGACTTGATGTCCTAGCTGGGTCCCCTTGATGCAAGGGGACTCTGGAGGACTGAGCCCCAGCTGGGCTGCCAGGCACCTGCATCCCAGAGCCGGCCGATCAGCAATCCCTTTACTATTTGCTTAAAGTTTCTTTATTTAAATAATCTCTACACCCGATGTGGGGCTTGAACTCATAACCCTGAGGTCAAGAGTCTCATGCTCCTGAGACTGAGCCAGCCAGGCGCCCATCTCTTCCTTTACTATTAAGAGCTGCCTCAGGATCCTTCCAATACTGTGTACTTTTACCTAAGTTACCCAGGACCTAGAAGAGCCTTGACTAATACCCCACAGGGTTGAAAATACTCCCCATGAAAACAATCGAGTTACAGACAAAGTCCACAAAAATTACTGACATTCTGTTTTACAAACACAAACTCCACCACCAAAAGTTATCGATACAAAACATTATTTAGAAGAAAATAGATTTCTCTAAATATATTAAGAAGGCAAAAGGAAGGCGCCTGGGTGACTCAGTCAGTTAAATGTCTGACCCTTGATTTTGGCTCAGGTCATGACCTCAGGGTCATGAGATTGAGTCCCACCTGGGGCTCCGAGCTGGGCATAGAGCCTACTTAAGATCCTCTTTCTCTGGGGTGCCTGGGTGGCTCAGTGGGTTAAAGCCTCTGCCTTTGGCTCAGGTCATGATCTCAGGGTGCTGGGATTGAGCTCTGCGTTGGGCTCTCTGCTCAGCGGGGAGCCTGCTTCCCCCTCTCTCTCTGCCTGCTTGTGATCTCTCTCTGTTAAATTAAAAAAAAGAAAAAAAAAGATTCTCTCTCCCCATCCCTCTGCTCCTCATTCCTCCTCCCCTGCTCTCTCTCCATCTCTCTCAATTTCTAGAATAAAAAAAATGTTTTTAAAGAAAAAAAATAAGGCAAAAGGAAAATACAAAACAGACCTCTGAGGGTCCCTCTGAGGGATTTAGAAAAGGAACAAAGCAAGCAAGCATTGTTCAAAGGAATAGCACTTAACAAACTGGAGACTTAAAAAAGTAGAAAAATGAAACCAATGATTAATTCTTCAAAGGGTTAACAAAATAAGAAACCATTGAATTACACTTTTTTAAAAAAAGAAAAACAATTAAGAAGGTGAGAAACCTATTAATTCCACAAGAGGAGAGAATTGGCAGTAAAAATCGGACCACACCTGTGTAATATAAATTCATGGATTAGCTGTGATTATAGGCTTAAACTACACGTTTATTAAACCTGTATATGGTTAAGCCACACTGTATCTTTGCCTCTTACCAGTTAATTCCTCTGGGTTGGTGGTTTTTTGTGGGGTGTTTTGTTTTGTTTTGTTTTGTTTTAAGCACCCTGTTAAAGAAACCTGCCAGGAGTTACAAATCAGAACATTCAAATCTCAGAGGCTGGACCTGCTCCATGAGGGCTGAGATCTGGGTGCCGGAGGGTCTTCGGAGGTGAGCTGACCCTTAGGTTAGTGGCCCTTACCACGATCCACGCCGCTGCCCCAGCGCCGTCCCCAAGGACTCTCACCGCCGCTCCCGTGCAGGGTAGGCTCTGCGCCCATTCTCCACTCACACACCCCTACCCCTTGCAAAGTGCTGATGCTTCTGGGCTTTCTGCCAAATGCACAGATCCCCAAACCACCACCCTGGCCCATTTCCGGGGGGACGCTCGAAGCCCCTCTGTCTTCCTTCTGCCTCTCTCCCACCTTTCTCAGTCTACCTCATCACCTCTTAAACCCTAGGGCACGCACCCCCAAAATGCGGTGACAGTATCTGCTGGATGCCTGGCATTTCTGCTTTTGGCTCCGTATCCCCCAAACCATTAATGAACCCTTGAAGCAATGAAAGGCAGACTCTGGCTTCCTCAGAACAGAGAGGAGAGAAAGGATTCACAGCAGCAAGAGACAGACACAAATTACAATCTATCCTGACGTGGTCCCCTGTGGGTTTCCGGGAGGATTCCTCAGCTCGGTGAGCAAGAACCGCCCGTGGCTTGAGCCGTTTGTCAGCCGTGCCCCTTTGGGCATCCACCGAGCTGGGGCATGCGGAGAGGAGGGGAGAAGCAGGCCACAGAGAGAAGTGCGGGACCCTTTGACAGCATGGCTACCGACTTAAAAGTAGGAAAATGCAATCTTTTTTTTTTGTTTAAGATTTTATTTATTTATTTGAGAGAAAGAGAGTGAGCACAAGCAGGGGCAAGTGGTAGAGGAAGAAGCAGACTCCCCAAGGAACAGGGAGCCCAGGGCAGGACTCGAACCCAGAACCCAGGATCATGACCTGAGCCAAAGGCAGACACTTAACTGACTGAGCTACCCAGGCACCCGGAAAATACGAAGCTAGGAGGTTAGGAAATATCTCACCAGTAGAAAAAGAAATCTATTTTTTTCTATTTTCTGGAAACATTAGTGTCTCCTAAAGAATAAGTCAATGTAATGGGTAAGTGTAACAGTAAGTAAAGATCTGTAGTCTTCCGGATTTTCCCTGAGGCACCGATGTTGTAAATTATCTGCAATAGCAGTGCCTGGGTGGTTCCATTGGTTAAGCATGTGACTCTTCATTTCCCCTCAGGTCATGGCTTAGGTGGTGCGATGGAGCCCCACCTCCAAGCTGGGTGTCAATTCTGCTTGAGATTCTGGCTCTCCTTCTCCCTCCCTACCTTCCCCCTCCCCCACTCAAATGCACACACACTCTCTCAAAAAAAAAAAAAAAATTGTTAGGAATAAATTATCAGAAATAGAAAGCAATTATGGAAGTACAGTCTTTCGTAAGCCTTGTTACTGAAGACCTGCCCAGTGTTTTAGGTTTTGTTATCAAACAACCATGACTGTGATTCACCAGATTATAAGATCGATTTCATGTCTGTTGGAATTGCAAAATATAGACCTAAACCTAAAAGTATATCCCAAAATGCACCATTACACAGCACCAGGGGAATTGTGCTACCTTAGTTAGATTAAGAAATTATCCTAAAGGAATAACATGCTGCCTTGCTAATACATTAATATTTAGCAAGTGATAATTACTATAATAATACAATTAGGATAGTAACAATTAATTATTTTCTAATAGCCAGTAGACTAAGTGCTAACTCATGGCCTGTCATTTTCTAAGCACTGTGTGGGTTTTAACATATTTAATCCTTGTGAAAAGGCAATTACTTTTGGAGCACCTGGCTGGCTCAGTCTGTAGAGCATGCGATTCTTGATCTCAGGGTTGTAAGTTGGAGCCCCATGTTCGGTGTAGAGATTACTTAGACACACACACACACACACACACACACATCTTTATAAAAAAAAAGTTACTTCTACGGTCCCCTTTTTGAGATGAAAATTGAAGCCCAGAGAAGTTAAGACACTTACCCAATGTCACACAGCTACTACGTGGTGAAGTTGGGACTTGAGCACAGGCACTATAGCTCCCCTTATGTCACTTTTCTATGTTTACCAAAGTAATGCAAGCTTATTGGTTAAAGGAAATTAAAACAAGAAGCCCATAATGAAAAATAGTACTGTCCTGGCCCATATTCCCACTCCCATCAACCCTGCTCATCATAGGCCACAATTTTCTTGATAATATTTAAATGATGACACAGTACATTTGACTTTTTTAGTGTATAGTTCTATGTGTCTAACACAGGCACATATTGGGGTAACCGCCACCACAATTAGAGCCCAGAACTCTTCCACCACTGCAGAAGTCCATCAGGCTGCTCCTTCATAGTCACAATACTCATGCAGAGCTAGCCTTGGCAATCACTGGTATGTTCTCCAACATTACAGTTCTATCTTCTCAAGAGTGACGTACACATGGAATCATGTGGTACACCACCTTTCGAGACTGGCTTCGTTCATTCATCATAATGCCTTTGGGACTCATTCAAGGGATTGTTTTCATTAGTAGGTTATTCTTTTTCATTGCTTAGTAGTATTCTGTTTTATGAATGTACCACAGTTCATTTAACCATTTCATTGTGGACGGACCTTTGGACTGTTTCCTGTTTGGGGCCATTACAAACAAAGCCACGAAGAATTTGGGTAAAATTTTAGTGTGAACACAATTTTCATTCCACTCGGGTAAATACTTGAGGAGGGTAATGGCTGGGTCATAGGGTAAGATTATGTTTAACTTTAACGAAAGCACCAAACTATTTTTCCAAAGTGCCTATACTGTTTTAGATTCCCACAGCAACTTATCAGAGTTTCATTGCTTCACATCCTTATCAGGACTTGGTTTTATATGTTTTGTTTTGTTTTTTTTAATGTCAGTGGTGTAGTGACATCTCATTGTGATTTTGATTTGCATTTCTCCATTGCTTAATTATGTCAAGCATTTTTTATCTGCATATTTTTCACCCATATATCTTCTTTGGGAAAGTGTCAGCTCACATCCTTTTGCCAATTTGTTATTGGATTGCTCTTTTCTTTCTGAGTTTTGAGGGTCTGTGTGTGTGTGGTTTTTGTTTCTTTTTTGAGGGCTCTTTATATATTCTGGATACAGTAACTGGGGAAACTAGTTAGGTGACTTGCAAGTACTTTCTCTTGGTCTGTGTCTTGTCTTTTGTTAGCTTAATAGTGTCTTTTAAAAAGGAGACATTCTTCATTTTAATGAAGTCCAACTTATTAATTCTTAAAAATGAATTGTGTTTGAGTTATAGGAAAGAAATCATTGCCTAACCCAAGGTCACAAACATTTTTTCCTATCTTTTCTTCTGGAAGTTTTACAATTTTCGGTTTTATATTTAGATATATTCAGTTTTGAGTTAATTTTCATATATTGTACAAAGTATGAGTTGAAGTTCATTTTTTATGTAGAGATGTTCAATTTTTCCAGCACTATATTCTGCAAAGACTGTCCTCTCTCCATTGGATTGCCTTTCTACATTTATTTGCTGAAAATTCATCTGCCATGTTTCTGTGAGTCTGTTTCTGAATTCTCTGCTCCATTGATCTATGTATTTATGCTTTCTTCAATAGCACAATGTTTTAATAATGGTAGCTATATGGCAAGTCTTGATATCAGGTAAGGGGAGTCTTCCAAATCTGTTCTTTTAAAAAATTGTTTATTCTTGTTCCTTTGCTTTTCCATATAAAATTTAGAACCATCTTGTCAATTTCAAAAACCAAAAAATCCTGCTGGGATTTTTTTTTTAATTGCACTGAATCTGTAGATCAATTTGAAAACTAGTGCCATCTTAGCAATATTCGTTTTTTTGCCGTTTTGGGCATGCAATCCCACACATTTATTGTTATATTTATATCAAAATATTTCATGGTTCTTGGTGATTTTGAAAATAGAATTGCTTTTTAGTTCAGTTTGCAGTTGTTCATCTAGTTGTTGGAGGCAGGATTCCAACCTACGACGCCCACCCTCTGTGTGACCTCCTGTTGAGGGCCAGCAGAACACTTCTATCAGTAGGCAAAGGTGAAGACATTTTGTGGATCTAATTAAGATTCTAATCACTTGACTTCGAGTTACTCAAAAGGGAGATTATCCCGGGTGAGTTTGATCTAATCAGGTGTCCACTTTCAAAAAGAGTCTACAGACCAGGCATGGGAGAAGTAGAAGTCAGAGAGATGCTTTTCTACAAGCTCCGAAAGAGAAAACAAACAATGAGGTGATCCACCTTTGAAAGAGGTGGCCTCTAGGAGGAAGTGAATTCTACTGCCAATCTGAAGGAGGTTGAAAGAGGACTCTGAGCCTTAGATGAGATTCCAGTCCCAGCTAAAACTTCCATTTCACCCCCTTCAGAGCTTGGAGCAGAGTGTGGAGCATTTAACCTGTATTTAGACTCCAAACCCATGGAAACTGTGAGATAATAAATTTCTGTCATTTTAGCCCACTAAATTGGTGGCCATTTGTTATATAACAATAGAAAAGCAATACACTAGTGCATAAATGTATGATTGATTTTCCTGTATTGACTGTGTTCTGCAATCTGACATACTCACTTATGGTTCTAGTAGACCTTCGACATTTGTTGAGATTTTCTGCATAGACACGTCACCAGTGAATAGAAAATGAATTATTTACTTCCAAACCGTTTTCTTTTTATTTGTTTTTCTTGCTTTATTGCACTGGCTAGTACCTCCAGCACAATGTTCAATAGGAATAGTGAGAGCAGACATCCTTGTAGTCTCTAATCCTGAGAGTAAAGTATCTGTTGTCCTTGTTAAGTATGATGTTAGGGACAGGTATTTGCTGATATTTTTAAACAGACTGAACCTCTCTGTCTCTCTCAGTTTTTAAAACTGAAAATGGTGTCGAATTTTATCAAAAGTTTTTTCTGAATCTATTGAGATGATCATATGGCCTTTTTAAAATTTGTTGATATGGTGAATTATATAGATTGATTTTTAAATGTTGAACAAGTATTCCATTCTCAGGATAAACCCCACATGGTCACATGTCTGTATTACTGGATTCTGACTGATAGCATTTTGTTAAGGATTTTTGCCTTCATATTCATGAAGATGTTAATCCCTTCTTTCCTTCCCTTGTAAAGTCTGCCTGGTTGTGTATCAGGGTAATACTAGCCTCATAATTCAATTAAAGTTTTTTTGGGAATGTTGGTTTTTTTTTTTTTCTTTTTCCTTTTTAGCAAGCAGTCCACCCAGTTAGGCTCAGACAGAAGATCTTTTTTGCTTTCTGTGTGTAGTGGTTCTAATCTCCTTTCAATTTTCCAAGACTTCACTATGCTCCTTTGTGTCTGTCTCATATGCACAGGTCAGAAGTGAGCCCCAGAATTACATGGGTTCACACAGGATTAGGGAACCACTTTTTTTTTTTTTTTAAATAATCTCTATACCCAACACAGGGCTCACACTCATCACCCTGAGATCCAGAGTCACGCGCTCTACTGATGAAGCCAGTCAGGCGCCCCAAGGAAATCATATTTGCCCCCTTCTCCTCTCCAAGGCTTTTCCCACACTCTTGGACTTACAGGCACCCCCTTCCCCATTCCTCTGGGCAGAAACATGGGTTTTCTCTCAGAGGTTCAGCTGCCTGTCCCGCCACAGCCCCACGGCTCTGCAGCTGACATCTGCCTTGGGGACAAAGCCATGAGAGAAAAGAGGGAGGAAAAAACAATCTGAGCAGCGCACTCCCTCATGGGCTATGTGTCCAGGCTTTGCCCCCCTGCCTTCCCCACCCCAACCGATCTGCCTGCATTTGTTCACTTGTCAGAATTCTCAGTAGCTGTGTTTTGCATTTTGTCCAGAGTCTTTCATTTTCATCCAGGCAGAGAGAGGCTCTGGCGGGGCTCCTGCTGTCTTACCTGGAAGCAGAAGCCCGGCTGGGATTTCCTGCTCTCTGCTATGGCAACTTGATTTCATTTGGCTAATGATCCTCTAATGCTGGGGACCTGGAGGTACCGAATCCCAGCAGTCATAAATACTCTTTCACCGGAGTCAAGGAAGACAGATTTTTACATTCAACCATTTATTTATTTATTTATTAAGATTTTATTTATCGGGGTGCCTGGGTGGCTCAGTGGGTTAAAGCCTCTGCCTTTGGCTCAGGTCATGATCCCAGGGTCCTGGGATCGAGCCCCGCATCGGGCTCTCTGCTCAGCAAGGAGCTTCCTTCCTCCTCTCTCTGCCTGCCTCCCTGCCTGCTTGTGATCTCTGTCTGTCAAATAAATAAATAAAATATTTAAAAAAATATTTTTTTTATCAATTTGACAGAGACACAGAAAGGGTAGGAACACAAGCAGGAGGAGTACAAAAGGGAGAAGCAGGCTTCCCACCAAGCAGGGAGCCCAATGTGAGGCTCCATGCCAGGACCTCAGGATCCTGACCCAAGCCAAAGCCAGACACCCAACGATAGCCACGCGGGCACCCCAGATTTTTATAGCGAAACACATCACAGGGATGCCCGGCTGGTGCAGTTTTAGCGCATGTGACTCTTGATACCGGGTTGTGAGTTCAAGCCCCATGTTGAGTATAGAAATCACTTAAAAGTAAAATCTTAAAAAAGAGAAAAAAGGAACAAGATGGGATCGGGAGGGAGACAAACCATAAGAGACTCTTAATCTCACAAAACATCCTGAGGGTTGCTGGGGGGAGGGAGAGGGTGGTGGGGTTATGGACACTGGGGAGGGTATGTGCTATGGTGAGCGCTGTGAAGTATGTAAACCTGGTGATTCACAGACCTGTACCCATGGGGCAAATAATACATTATATGTTAATTAAAAATAAAGGGATAAAAGAAAAAAAGAGAGAAAGAAGGAAAGAAAGAAACATATCATAGAAAAGTTTGACAAATGTCTAATCGTGAATATTCCAAGTAAAGTGAGAGATGGCTTCCCCTTGTCATTGAACAGCTGCCTTTCCTACAAGCTCCCAGGCTTGAAAATCAAACCTTTTCTCTAATTGGCACAGGCCATCCACCTAATTGAGGAGGCTTGGTGTCACTGTCACCACCAGCTGCCCACCCAACTCCTTTCTGCCAGAGCCTTCCCCCATGTGAAAGTGAAACACTGGGTGCTCAGCTGGGTCCTCATAATAAATTCCACTCATCAAAGTCATTGAAGTGAAGCTCTGTTTCTTCCAAAAGAGGAAAGAAAATTAAGCAGGAGAGTTGAGCAGTATAGTCTGAAAAGAAATAGAAATAAAGAGATATGGCGGGGTCGGGGGGCACCTGGGTGGCTCAGTCGGTCAAGCGTCTGCCTTCGGCCCAGGTCATGATCCCAGGGTCCCAGGTTGGAGTTCCCTGTCAGGTTCTTTGCTCAGCCAGGAGTGTGCTTTTCCCTCTGCGTTTGCCAGTCCCCCGCTCCCCTGCTCATGCTCCCTCTCACACTCTCTGTCTCACTCTCTCTCGAATTAATAAAATCTTTAGAGAGAGAGAGAGAGAAGTGACATAGGGGTCCCTCGGTGATGCAGTTGGTTAAGCATCTGACTCTTGGTTTCAGCTTAGGTCATGATCTCAGGGTCTTGAGATCAAGGCCCACATCAGGCTCCAAGTTCAGCAAAGAGTCTCCCCAATGTTTTTCTCTTCTTCTCCATCTGCCCCTCCCCTGCCAAAATAAATGAAGGAAGGAAGGGAGGGAGGGAGGGAGGAAGAAAGGGAGAGCCGAAAGAAAGAAACAAAGAAAGAAACAAAGAAAGAAAGAAAGAAAGAAAAAGAAAGAAACGTAGATGTAAACATTGAGAAGGAAAAACAGAGTTAGCACTATTTGCAAAAAACACTAGCTCATGCTCAGAGAATTTACTGTATGCCAGGCCCACTCCACAGACTTTATAGATGCCTTATCATGGAGGAATCACCTCCGCGCCCTGGACAGCTGGTGCGATGGCTATCGCTGTTTGCAGCTGGGAGTAAACCCAAGTATGAAGTCAGTAGGTAACTGGCCTGAGGACACACAGCCCCAGTGAGGGGCAGAGGCGGAGATGGGAAGCCAGGCCAGGTGGCCTGCGGAGCCCCCGCCCAAATCACGGGGCTGCACTGTTAACTGTGTCCTCACTCTGCTTCCCAGGAATATGAGACCGATCCTAGAGAGCCCACGGGTGCCTACCATGTTCCATTCAAAGACTGGAAGTTCCTTTAAAGTTAAGCTATTTTTGGAAATATTATATACATGATCTATTTCACCTCATTAAAAAAATGAAAACATTAGAAAAGGATATTAAGCAAAATATTAATGTATCATTGAGAGCAGTTTCCTTTCTATCTATCCGGTAAGATTTTAAGCATGCACATACGTAAATGCAACAGCTTAAGTGTAAGGTTAATATTTTATTTTTACAGAAATGGCAATGTGCCATCCGTACCATTCTAAAAGTTAAAAAAAAAAAAAAAGTCTTAGCATATTTGAGGCAACCTTCCAGACCAAAACATAGAGGTATAATTCTTTTCCTTTAAAGAGCCACATAGTGGGGCATCTGGCTGGCTCGGTCAATAGAGCGTGTGACTCTTGATCTCAGGGTTGTAAGTTCGAGCCCCACACTGAGTGTAGCGGTAACTTAAAAATAAAATCTTAAAAAAAATAAATAAATAAAGATCCACATAGCATTCCATTGTCCGTGTGTGTCCTCACAGTTGACCCTTGAATGACATGGGCTTGAATCACTTGGGTCCACTTACACACGGATTTTTTTCGACGAATATATTGGAAAACTTTTGGAGATTTGTGACAATTTGAAAAACCTTTCAGACAAACCATGCGGCCTATTCTTCAACGGAGCTGAGCAGCGTCTCATTCCTGGGGGACATCAGGATCTTTAGGGTCTCATAGCTGGACAAAGGCTTCATTCTCTTACTGGAATGCCTTTCTCCTTGGGCTCATTCTTCACGATCCAACTTACAAGTCTTAGTACTTACGCAACATTTCTTGGTGCTCAGGGCAAAGTCTGTCCCATCTTCCTCCATGTCCCCAGAGCTCAGGCTGTGCTCTTACCTGCAGCGCACTGTACCATTGGCCTCACATGTCTAGCTCTATCACTAAAATCTAAGCTCCCTGAGGCCATGTGTTATCTATTTTTCAATCCACAATGTCTAGCCTCTGCTGGGTATGGGGGAGAAGCTCAGTAAGTGTTTGCTGACCAAGTAAGCAGACCAACAGAGGAGAGAGACTAGATCTTGTAAACAAAGTACATCTGTTACAATGTTGCAGAGATGACTTAGAGCAAATGCAAATGAGTAGCAAAAACTGCAGCTGGAACAACCTTGTCCCTATTCTGAATTGGGCTTGGGAGTTTGGCTTGAATAAAAACGGCTGAAGATGGACTTATTTAGTGTACACCTTTTCTATTAATTTAATACCACAGCCGCACACAAGTCTCTTCGCACATGAGCTACAAATCAGCAAATCTGAAGTCCATAATTTGGTAAGAAGTTGGATAAGTAATCATATTAACCTATTAGCACAAAGGTAGTTCAATAATGCAACAAAGAATGTACCCATTAACGTACCAAATATTTTTGGTACAAATATTTCCGATAATCGAGGAAGGTACTTGTAAGTTTTACTAACTACCTAACATGCTTGACTCCCTGGCAGACCCTTTTGTGTCTCCTGAATTATTGCAGCGAACAGTTAGGTATCATCCCAGTTTCACTGGCAGGGAAACAGGCTCAAATAGTCTACCTACCTAGTCCAAGGGCCACATACACATATAAGCCAAAAGCTTAGGGTTCTGATGCAAAGCTTCCAGTTCCAAACCTAGTGCGCTGCTCACCAGCCATCAACTGTCTGAATAGCACACTGCATTCACCTCTGAGCCATTTTCACCTGCTTTAGTGTGTGTGTAACTGCGTGGAAATGACGGTTGCAAGAAGCATGGGTTTGCTCAGACCCGACCACCTGCATGCAGGGTTGGTACTAAGTGTCAGTGTTTCCAAGACATGAAATCGGCAGTTAGAGGAGTGGTAAAAAAAAAAACAAAAAAAACAGAAACAAAAACAAAAAATAAACAAATAGCAGCCAGAAAAAATAATTTCTGTGTGCAATAATGCAGAGTAACAATTCTGTCTTCTGATCAATGGGATTTGTTAAGAAAAATTACTTCTCCGGGCTCCTGGTTGTTAGAGCCTATGACTCTTGATCTCAGGGTTGTAGTGTCAAGCCCCATGTTGGGTGTAGAGATAACTTAAAAATGAAGTCTTTTTTTAAAAAGAGCAAAGAAAGGAAGGAAGATTACTTCTAGTTCCAATAATGAAAATGGATTCCAAAGTCTGCCAATTTCAGCTTGTTTATTTCATGGTCCCTGGGAAGAGAAATAACATTTAAGAACCAGTACTGAGCCAGAGTAATACAAAGATTTGGGGGTTTTTTTGTTTTTGTTTTTCACTAAATCTTTTAAATACTTTACTGGAGGCAGAAAAATAAGAGTTTTAATTTTTTTTTAATTTAAAGAATCATAAACTTTCAGAAAGTTGTTGGCAACAAAAATTGATCAGTGGAATTTCGCAGGAATAAAATCTGACTTCTTACAACAGCTTTTTATCTCACTGAGCATTTATAGTGGAGGCCCCCAAATAGCTTTTTCTTCTGAAGTTCAAGAATTACAATTGACATTGTAATTATAATTATTTAAAAATCTATTTAACTATATTCGTGAGTTCCGTTATATCACATGGAATTAAAATGGGGGAAGGTCTGCCATCTTGACCCAACTAAGGTTTAGGTAAAAAATGCAAGAGTTTTCCAGGAAGGAGGATCATGTCTTCTTTTACCCTTCATATCATTGTTCTTCTCCATTGATTGACTATGACCCATGTTCTGGGAATCACATTTCTTGTGCTTTCCATAATGCAGAGTTTCCCATGGGCAGGCCTCCCCGGCTACCCAGTGGGTAGATTCTTACCAAATTCCACCAGTGTGGAACCCTAGCAAATGTCACCATTACCCAGCAACATGGCCATACCCTCTTCAGTAAGGTCTGTATCCCAGCCTGGGCTGGGGGAAGGGAGCCCGCTTTCAGGTTTCTTCCTTTTTTAGATGTTCTAACTCAACCATGGAAGGAATAACTATCCCTCCACCTTCTTTTCCTGTATTCTTCAGGGTTCTTTCTACCTCTTGATAGGTAATCCCGTGTTAGAGTTAATAATTCTTTATATTAAATTTACACCCTATTGAGATTACTGTGTGGTTTCTCCTGGATGGACCCTGACTGACACTGAGCTATTCCCATACTAATTTGTAATAAAGTCTACCATTTGTTGAGTGTCTCTGATGAGGGAGACACGGTATGAAGCATGCCGAACATTATCTGCCAGAATTCCTACCAAGAATGCTGTGATGTCGATGTCATCATATGCATTTTCAGATGAGGAAATTCAGGTTCAGTGTTGTCGAGGGAAGAAAGGGCAAACCTGGTGTAGTGGACTCAAAGCCTATGCCTTTAACCATCATACTATATACGGAAGTGCAATTAAGAAAGCAACACAGGGGCACCTCGTGGCATGGTCGGTTGAGTTTCTGACTCTTGATTTCAGCTCGGTTCATGATCTCAGGGTGGTGAGATCAAGCCCCACATCTGGCTCCGTGCTAAGCTAAGCATGGAACTTGCTTGGGATTCTCTCCCTTCCTTCTCATATGCTCTCTCTCTCCAAAAAAAAAAAAAAAAGAAAGAAAGGAAGGAAAGAAGGAAGGAAGGAAGGAAGAGAAAAGAAAGAAAGAAAACCTTGTTAACCTGTTGTAAGTAAGGCATAGGTAACTTCTGCATTCATCCATAGCTGAAATCACAAGGCTCTTTGGAAAACCCATAAACTACTAAAATTATCTTTCCCTGTAAGTATATCCATCTGCTCCGGTTTAAATAGTCTGCAATTTTTACTCTTATAAAACTTGTCCTGCCTTTTTCGAGTGACGTTTGATTTACAGATCATTGATCTCCCTTGTATACCAGTTAGGTTCTAGCTGGGCTTTTAACTATACTCGTTTTTCTGAGGTATTTTTGACAGTAATTGGTGGAGATCTGCATGAGTTCTGCTCATTGGAACGGCTCCTAGGAGCCATCAGAAGCATGCAGCTTGCTACATGCCTCAGCTGGGTCCCATGAGTCCTGGCTGGCCTCCTCGTGGTCACTCTGGTGCATGTCCTTATGGGCCAATTAAGTTCCTTCACTCTTCAGTGATGGCTGTCCTCCGCTGTGCCCATGGCTATTGTGTGGGGGATGTAAGAACTGCCAGACAGATGACATGGTGACAATTCTCTGGGAAGGTGGCATGTTGGGGAGCTCCAGGGCCACTCTTCTCTCGCAGGTGGCTAACCGGCTGCTAGTTCCCACACTGATGGATTCCAAGACTATTGGCTTTCAAGGCTACCACAGAGTTAACGAAAGGGGATGTGGACTAGGGCAAATTACCATGCCATCGTTCTTACCGAGATTCCGTCAGTTTTCTTGAAAAACAGGCTCTAGATTGTTGCAAGCCCTTGGTTACTCTCCAGACTTCTGAAAAAAGTTGATTTTGACCATTTTTACTGGTGCTTTGGTTGCCGTCTTGGAAGATTGGATTGTTGGAGATCCCTACTCCATCATTCTAGAAGTGCTTTGATAACAAGGTTTAAATGCATCATAAATTTGGGCCCTGAATTTGACAGACATTCTTTCTGAACAAGTACAACAAGAAACAGCACAAAACAAAAGAATAGGAATCAGCTACAAATGCCTCCAGAGTGGCCTTATCTTGCCTGAGGAGATTCTGCCCTTGTGTGAATATGGAGAGATTTCTAAACAGATTTTGTATCTTTGGCCAGTTTTGGAGGAAGTTAATAAATTGAACAATGAAATCTCTTAAATTAAAAGACTGCCCATTCTGATGATTTGTAGAGTTGGATAAACACATAAGAAATTTTTTCTGAGTTGTAGTTTTTAAGTATTTAAACTTTTTCAGAGGACCAGCATTCTTAAAGCATGTGGAGTTAACATTTATTTTCTCTAAGTATTCTTGAATTATGTTATCTTGATTTAAACAGGCATTTATTAATCTCCATAAAGTAAATTATCAGCCTTGGTTGTTATTTAAATTGTAAGATAAAAAGCAAGAAAATTTTGAGTTGTTTCCAGGAAAAAAAAAAGAGAGGGAGAGAGAGAAAATACTGAGAAAACGTCAGAAATAGTCAACAAAATATAAAAGTTTTTAGAGTTTGGGTATATAAATACAGAAAAATTATATAAGGGTGAGTAGCAATAATATTACTAAACATGATTAATCCTTGGACAAATTATATTGCCGTGCTACTTCTTGTTTTATTTTTTTAAATTTATTTTTAAATATTTTATTTTTCTATTTGATGGGGAGAGAGAGACGGCATGAGCAGGGGGAAGGGCAGAAGGAGAAGCAGACTCCCTGCTTCCTGTAGAGCTGGGCACATGGCTCCATCCCAGCACCCTGAGATCATGACCTGAGCCAAAGTCAGGCACTTAACTGACTGGGTCACTCAGGTGCCCTTTCTTGTTTTAAAAGAACTGTGTCTTCTCCCTGATTTTGTGAAAGTATTAAAAAAAAAAAAAAACTTGCCTAGTATTCTAGCTGATATAAGGCCTGGGTTTATTTTCACACAGAAAGCTTAGTTAATCCAGGGGTGTCTGGGTGGCTCAGTGGGTTAAGCCTCTGCCTTCAGCTCAGGTCATGATCTCAGGGTCCTGGGGTCAAGCCCTGAGTTGGGCTCCCTGCCTAGTGGGGAGCCTGCTTCTTCCTCTCCTGCTCCCCCTGCTTGTGCTCACATTCTCTCTCCATGTCAAATGAATAAATAAAATTAAAAAAAAAAAAGAAAGATAGCTTAGTTAATAGGAACTTCTTAAATTTTCAAATCTGTTTTTGATGGTCAAGAATTTCACTAAATGCTTTACATTACAAAT
>ML110540.1:26447-37013 GCA_003697995.1 Taxidea taxus jeffersonii
ATTTATTATAATAAGAGACATCTTCTAAAATAATTAAATAATTTACCCTTTAAAAAAATATTTTATTTATTTATTTGAGAAAGAGAGAGTGAGCGAGGAGAGGGCAGAGAGGGAGGAGAGAAAGGGAGAGAATCCCAAGCACACTCCACACTGAGCCAGACACAGTCTGATCCCACAACTCAGATCATCACCCAAGCCGAAACCAAGAATTGGACATTTAACTGACTGAGCCACCCAGGCACCCCCCCCAAATAATTTACTTGTATAAATTGCACATAGTGCTGCAGATGATACAAATGGTATTTTTCCATTTGCACTCTGTATATCAAATCTTAGGTGCCATATTTCTCTTATGTACTTTCTCTTCTATAGGTGTGTTCTCACTGTCTGTATCATATTCTGTTACATGGTTTTATCATCCTTAGCCATTGCCCAATAAATGGACATCACTGGTCCCATTTTCCTATCTTCCTATCAAGGAATGCTAAAAACACCCTTGTACGTATATCTGTGACTACATCTCTAGCTATTTGCTAAAGGTGGGATTTTAGAAGTGATTCCTGGACAAAAGTCATACACTCTTAAGCTTGTAAGATGCATAGTCAATGCCTTCATGGAAGTGTTGCACCAATTCCCAGTCCCACAAGCACCATTTAAAAGGGCCTATTTTATCACACTGGGGTGTTTTTTTTTAGAGCCAAGTGGGGAGGAAGGAGGGAGAATCTTTTTTTTTTTTTTTTTAAAGATTCATTTATTCATGAGAGAGAGAAAGAGAGAGAACACACCAGAGTGGGAAGAGAGATAAGGGAAACAGACTACCTGCTGAACGGGAGCCCAGTGTGGGGCTCCATCCCAGGACCCTGAAATCATGACCTTGGCCCCGACTAAGAGTCTGATGCCCAACTGACTGAGCCACCCAGACACCATGGGAGAACGAATCCCAAGCAGGCTCCACACCCAGCACAGAGCCTCAGTCCCATGGCCCTGAGATCATGACTTGAACCAAAATCAAGAGTCAAATGCTTACCTGCCTGAGAGACCCAGGCGCCCCTCCCCATTGGTATTTTCAAACATTTTTATTGAAGTGTAATTCACATACATAAGATTCGTCCTTTTAAAGTATATGACTCAGGGACCATTAGAATATACATAAAATGTGTAACCGTCACCAGTATTGAATTTTAGAATATTTTCACCACCCACAAAAGCCATCCCACACCTATCAGTAATCACTGCTTGCTCTCCCCTGCTCAGCCCTAGAAAACCACTAATCTACTTTTGGTCTCTATAAATTTGCCTATTCTATGCATTCCATATAAACCGAGTCATATAGTATGTGGCCTTTTGTGTCTGGCTTTTTCACTGAGCACAGTATTTTCAAGGTTCTTCCATGTTCTAGTTTGTGTCAGTACTTTTCCTCTCTACAGATGACTAATACTCCATTCTATGGTCATACCGTGTTTTCATTCCTTACTTCATAGACACACTAATATTTTCCATTGATTTTATAGAATTTTTCCAGTCAGTTTTACCAAGGAATAACTTACCCAGAATAAATCCGCCATGTTTTGATATGAGTTTTGACAAATGTGAACAGTTCTAGAACTACCAGTCGTCCACATAAATTCCCCAGTGATCCTCTGCAGTCAACACTCTCCCCATTCCTAGTCCCTAAAAACCACGAATCTTCTCTGTTCCTATAGTTTATTTTTTCTGGAATGTCATATTAATGAATTCACACAGTCTGTAGCCTCTTGAGACTGGCTATTTTCACTTAGATTAATGCATCTGAAACACTTGATCCATCGTTCCCATAGATATTCTCTGGCCCCCTTCAGTAATGTTCTACAAACCCTGGCTCCTGCCTCCTCGTCCCTCTGCCTGAGAGTCTCCGGTGGGATCCCTTCCAATCCCAGCATCTTCGACTCGTGACACGTGACACGCAAAGCTCACTGCAGTCTGCACTTCAACAGCTGTGCAAACACTGACATGGGAAGTGTTTACAAAGTGAAGTCCACGTGACTTATGGGAAATAAATCCTGAAGTGTGAGAATGGGGCACATCCATTTCGTTGATCTTTCTATTTGTGAACTCCTCAATTTAAAAAAAAATTTTAACAGTTTTGTTTGGACTTAGTTTTACTCTTAATTAAAATGATGCAGGAACAGAAATTTCACAGCTGAATAATATACAAAGCTTATTAAAAACAATAGTCAGGGTGCCAGGGTAACTTAGTTGATTGGTTAAGCATCCAACTCTTGACTTCAGCTCAGGTCATGATCTCAGGGTCATGAGATCGAGCCCTCTGTCAGGCTCCATGTTCAGCAGGGAATCTGCTTGAGATTCTCTCTCCCTGTACCTCTCCCCCGCACGTGTACACAGTCTCTTTCTCCCATTCTCTCTCTCTCAAATAAATAAATAAATTTAAAAATCTTTTTAAAAATCAAACAATAGTCCTCCCAACCCCATTCTCACTCCCCAGGGATCACAACTTTTATTTCTTTTAACTGATTTTTTTTCCTCCATCTCTATTATTTTTTCAAAGATTTTTTTTCAAAGATTTTATTTATTGAGAGAGAGCATGCATGAGCAGGGGCATGTGCAGGGGGAGAAGCAGGGAGAATCTCAAGCAGACTGTGCTTAGGGCAGAGCCCAACTCAGGGCTTGATCTCACCACCCTGAGATCATGACCTGAGCTGAGATTAAGAGTCAGACGCTTAATCGACTGAGCCATCCAGGCACCCTTCCATCGCTTTACATAGCACACTTACATTGATATTTCTTGCTTTTCAACATTAGGCAGTACCTATTGAGTTCCTGCTGGGGAATATGACGACTGAGCTCTTTCTCACACCCCTATGTCCCCCTCCGCCTTGTAGAGCAATATTATAATTTTGGTTAGAACAGTATCTAGTGGTCCATGCCCAGCGCCATGCAAATGCCACGGACAGATGATCTATGCAGTGTGGTCTGGTTATTTTTTTTTCCTATACAACTTTGTGTTTTCTCTGAAGAGGATGATTTTTTTTTAATATCTTGTGTTTTCTAGATTCTCACCAACAATTTATCCCCAAACTCTTCCCAGTTTGTGTAATTAACCTCTCAACACTTTCATACACATTACGTTTCTTCCTTTCTTTCTCTCTGTCTCTCTCTTCCTCTCTCCCTTCCTTCTTTAAAAAGTCTCAACAGGATCCTCCTAATATGCTCCCAACAAGGCTGGCTGATCTCTGGGCCAGGGCACAGCTGCCAACCTCAGACCTCTTGTCACCATCGCCCTGAGAATTCCCTTATTTTCCTCTTGGTTGGAATCCTTGTGTTTTTAATGTTTTGGTTAACTACCGCTTTGGTAGAATGCATCTTTTCATAGCTTCCTGAATAAGGTACAGAAAGGTAAATTATTCTGAGGCCTAAAATTTCCTGATTCTGTCCTCTGACAAGCTTGGTAGTTGGGCTAGAATGAATTTTGAAGTAGGACATCATCATCCCTTAGGATTCTGATGACATTTCTTCATTGTCTTGAGCTTCCAATGTCTCCATTGAGAAGGACTGCTCTTCTGATCCTTCATCCCTTACAGTAAACTTACTCTGCCCTCCAGGAAGTCTTTAGAATCTTCTCCTTATCCCCAGTGACCTAAAATTCAGGATAATGTGGCTTAGTGTGGATCTAGTTCTCTCTACTGTCCCCGGCCCTGGAGAGGACCTTCCAATCTGAAAACTTAGATTCTTCCATTCTGGGAAATGTTCTTGGGTTTTTTCTTCAGTGATTTTTCTACCTCTTTTCTTCCCCACTCTCTCTTTCCAGAACTTCCATGACTTGGCTGTTGAGAATCCTACACTAGGCTTCTCCTCCCATGTCTTTATTTTCTACATCTTCGTCTTCTTGCTTTGCTTTCTGGGAGATTCCCTCAAATTTGTCTTTCAGATTTTCTGTTGAGTTTTTTTTTTTTATTTCTGTTCTTCTGCTTCTAGTTTTTAAGACCTCTTTTCTGTTCTATAATTTTAAAAAATAGCATCCTATCTTGGTGTCATGGATTCGATATCTTCCTGTAAATGTCTAGGGATTGTAATGACAGCCTACTCCTCCTCCCACCCCATGGTCTCCATTTTCTATCAAAGGATGTTTTTTGTTTCTTCATTTTCTACTCTTCTGCACTGAGGGTTTTCCTCCAGTAGCGATGGAGTTGGCTCTCTGATCCTAGTGGACCCCGTAAGACTAACTAAATGCTGAACCTCCACGTCATCTCTGTGATCTGTGACCCTACCTGCCACTCTGCCTGGCCATCCATAGCCCAGAGGCAAGTGGGGGGGGGAGCAAACTGGGGGCTGCCCTGTTCTTAAACAGCCTTCAGTCACCCTGTGTTTAGCTGCTCACTCACCCTTCTAGACAAAACTCACCTTTTGCCCCAGGAGCTTCTGAGAATATTCTAGATTGCTTCTCTGCTTTCTCCACCCAGGCAAGTCCATTTGCTTTATCCATTTTTTTTCCTCCTTCTTCCAAAATTTTGTTTGTTTTGTGTTTTTCCTCTTTCATTGTCTTGGTCCCAATGGTGTATGCTTTTGTTAAAAACAACTTTTTTTTTTTTTTTTTTTTCACTGAGGACTTAGAATTTGAGGAGACAACTGGGCATATTTGACCCGCCATCTTGTTTGAAAGTCTGAAGTCATTTAGTTCCTTGCCCAAAACTATTAAATAAAAACAGAAAAAAGCAACCATTTCATGACCCTTCCCCTCACCTAACATTTCGCTCTTGCTGCACTGAAAATGGCAAAGATGTTTGACACTGCAGACAAATAAACCAGAAATACTGCACCATATTCAGCCAAGAGCAGTGTGCCGTGTCCCCACCTTCAAGGAGATGCCAAGCACTCAGGAATGTATGCACTGGGATGCCTGCACCTGGTAACAGATGTCCAATAGAATCAGAAATGAGCGTCATGAATTCTGTGTCTTACCTGTGTGCGTAAGAGTCCTAATGTCCCAGATCAGGAATTCTCTGGAATGGTAATATTTTTACACAGTTTCCATTCTTACAATTCAGAGTTGCCTTGATTTTCACTAAGGCAACAACAAAATGCTCAAAAGCCAAGAGGCTACAGGAATCAACTGATAAGCTAGAGAGGAGAGAAGCCCTTCAACAGTGGGCTTGGAAATGTCTTACGAAAGTCCCTCCCAATACAGATGAACCAACAGGGGCTGAGTCTTGATCAGTTACATGGTGACTGGTGCGTAAGTTTATTGAGCAAGTTTTCTCTACATGGCTTAGATTTTTTTTACAGTAAAATATTTTTAGAGGGAGTTAGAAAGCCTCATCTGAGTGTCCCGCCTTGCTATCAGCTGCCTGGAATTATTCAGATATTCACTCTGCAGTATCTCCTCACGTGGGCTAAAATATTACCTCAGTCCAAGGGAAGTTCTCTGTGTGGCAAGACTTACTTCCTTGCTGCTTCATACTTGTGTGTGTGTGTGTCTGCACATGCCCAAACACATACATGCCTTGCCAGTTGCAATGGTTGACACCGGGATATCCTTTTAGGCATGATGGCATGGCTGCGGCATGGCAGAGAGATGGCTAGGACAGCACTCAGGAAGCCGTGTTCTAAGACTTGGACAAATGCCTGTTGTTTCCATGATCCCTAAGGTCTCTCCCCCAAGAAACCAACCACAATCCCATCTCTGCCTGTGGGAATGTGACCCTGGTCTCATGAGCATCTTGTTCTTCACAACTGGCCCCAGACTGGGCCACACTGTTCCACATCAGCCTGATGGAAGGGATGAGAGAATGTGCCAGACGCATGGACTGGGGCCCAGAGGGCTTTCTTTACTGAGCGATGCCTCCCCTGCTGAGTTTGTGGCTGTCTGGGGTGGTAGTGCTGGTCTTCTGAAATTGCCATCACCAGGGTTCTAGAAAGTTCCTAAAGTGTTCAAATTCCCCCTTCCGCCACAGATTCTCCTTGTCCCCTCCACACGCCATCTTTTCGCTGATTTTACTTTTGTGGGAAGAAAGTGATGATCACAAATCTTGCAGTCATCTTCCCCACACTCCAGAGAACGGCTTGAAAAGCATATTTTGTACTCGCTTACTTATAGTCTCATGTGGATTGCGATGTTGGTTTGAGCAGTGAATGCCATATAGCCAGTAAAGCTTCCTTGAGAGTTTACCCCCTAACCTGAAATGTGTGGGGAAGGACCCACGTGCGGGAAGGTTTTATGCAAAATTGCTCATAAGGTTTTGTGCAACATTGTTCATAATTCCTCAGTTATGGAAGACATAAGTGTCTATCCTAGGGGGATGGTGAATGCCAGGTCCTGTCCATGTCATGGGCCACTGCGCCACCGAGAACGGAGGTCGGTCTGTTGCGCTCGCATATTAAGTGGAGCGAGTTGAGATGTGTTTCCGTTTCCATAAGCACAAGGACTCTGGAATAATAATAAACATATCTAGAGCTTACAAGTGCTTGTAGTATGCCAGGTTGAGATCCAAGCACTTCATATGCTTTAGCTCATTTAATTCTCCAATGATCCTGTGGGTGATGTTTTTTAAAGATTTTTTCCATTTACTGAGATAGAGAGAGAGTGTGTGCGTGCGTGCACACGAGCAGGGGGAGGAACAGAGGGAGAGAAACAACCCCAAATAGATTCCCTGCTGAGCACAGAGCCCAATGTGGGGCTCGATCTCATGACCCTAAGGTCATGACCTGAGCCAAAATCAAGAGTCAGATGCTGAGCTGACGGAGACACCAAGGCACCCCTCATTTTTTTTTAATAGCTGAGAAAACTGAACTTGGTCAGTGTTGCAGTTAGTGGCTGAGCTAGGGTTCCAACCCAGGCATTCTAATTCCAAAACTGTGCCTTTCACCTGGAGGGGCACACGCACACACACACGCACACACATGCACACACACACAGCACTCCCTCATGAGTGAACTGAACATTTCTGGAAGGATGTGGGTATTGGTCGTATGTTACCAGTGGTTGCCTTCGGGGAGGGAAGTTCATAAGGTAAAAACAAAATAATTACCATTGAACATCTTTGTGTCATTGGGGTTTATTACAAGTTCTTTTTCTTTAGATAACCAAAATATTAGCACATTTAAAAAAGTCACATGGCAGATTTTAACTAGACTTATGGTGGTGATCATTTCACAATATATACAAATATCAAATCATTATGTTGTACACCTGAAACTAATATAATATTGTATGTCGGTTATGCCTCAATAAGAATAATAATAAAATAAAAAAGTCACATGGTATGAAAAATGATGAAGCAGGGGAAGTAGAATATTACATCCATGATTCTACTATGTGGAATATTTTTCTTTTCTTGTCCCTCACTTTTCATTTCATTTTATTTTTTTTAAAGTAAGCTCTACCCAACATGGGGCTTGAACTCATGACCCTGAGATCAAGAGTCACATGCTGTATGGACTGAGCCAGCTAGGCACCCTCATCCCTCACTTTTTTTTTTTTTTAAGATTTTATTTATTTATTTTACAGAGGGGGAGTGAGAGAGGAAGAAGCAGGCTTCCCATCTAGCGGGGAGCCCAATGTGGGCCTCAATCCCAGGACCCTGGGATCACGACCTGAGCCAAAGGCAGACGCTTAATGACTGAGCCATCCAGGTGTCCTGTCCCTCACTTTTTAATTCAAAGTTTAACTCAAAGTCTCAGTCAGCCCACCATTGACCCTAAATCCCTAGCAAAACCAAGAATTCTATGAAAATGCCCTATTATATGTAGCTACATTTAATGACACCTTTTTAAAACTACAGAATTGGAATAACTTCTGTAAAATTTATATGACAAGTAAAATTACTCCCCTCTAATAGCAATTACAATGAGTCCCATAAACCAGTTACTAACCCTAGCTCACCACCGTAAAGAAAGATTTTTAGTACTTACTCGTACATGGCATATCAAAAAAGCAGGGTACGATTTGCTTTTTTCGTCTATGACATGACCCAGTGGGAAACTTAAAATGTGACAGACAGCCTTCTAATTCACAGGACCGTGGCTGGATCAAATCACAGATGAGTCAGTCCTGCCTCCGGTGTTTTATAAGAGAAATTCATTATGTGGCTTCTATACTCCCTAGAGAATGTTCAAAGTTATTCCTGAATGAGTTACCTGAATTATGGGACAATTTCGGCAGTTGGAAATTGTTTCAAATTGGCCACTAAGCCAAAAAGTTTGCTGGGGATTATGAAATCCAATTGTAGTAAGGGACCGTGCAAGACCTCTGCCGATGTAGCCGTTTCCAAGTATAACGGGTCACTAGAATCATCTGTGGGACATTGGTTGTTGTTAGTACAGATTTCTGGGTCCTCCCTACAAATTCAGTAACTCTGGGAGGGGACCTAAACACTTAATACCTATCACCTCTGATTTCTGCTGTTTGGCCAAGTTTGTGTATCCCCAGTTTGGTTTATCCTACTCTATTTACCTACATAGTTCGACTCATCAAATTGTGTTTTCATGAAGTAGCTGGTTAGCCAATGATTAATGGAATGCCCTGTAATGCGTTTAAAGATACCTTGGGCTGCATTCAGGGGTGCCTGGATGGCCGACTCTTGGTTTCAGTTCAGGTCATGATCTTGGGATCGTGGGATCCAACCCCCTTAGGGTTCCGTGCTCAGCAGAGAGCCTGCTTGGGACTCTCCCTCTCCCTCTGCCCTCCCTCTGCTCGTTCTCTCTCTCTCTCTCTGTCTCTTTCACTCTCTCTAAAATAAATTTTTAAAAACCTTAAAAAAAATGAAGATACATTCGTTTGCATTTATATGGACTATGAGTTATAATTCACAGAACAATAATTTATATGTGTTCAGCTTTTTATAGTTAATAAAAGGCATTTGTAGATATTCTAATGGAAGAAATCATGTGTAGTGGTCAAAAACACAGATTCCAGTCTGAATCTAATAATACAGTCAGTATATGTTAACTCATTGATTTAAATAAAATAAAATTTTTTTAAAAATACCATTTCCCGGGACACCTGGGTGGCTCAGACAGTTAAGTGTCTGACTCTTGATCTCAGCTTAGATCTTGATCTCATGGTGGTGAGTTCAAGCCCTGCGTTGGGCTCCATGCTGGGCACGGCATTGACTTTAAAGAAAAAAAAAATACAAATTCCAGAGTCAGACTTAGCTTAGCTTCTGAAGATCAGAATCTGCATCCCACATTACCCCACTCTGGTATAAAGATTCTTTTGAGCTGAAGGCAACTGAGAATCAACAGATGCAGAATGTGTTTTAGTGTTTTCTGTCCTCCCTCATCTGCCTAAGAGCAGGACATAAATTTCCTCTCATGAACGTGTTTCCCTCGGTACTGAAAAAATGAGAACACCGCTTTAATTATTGAGATATAGTTAACAATGTTATATTAGTTTCGATTTTATGGCATATTGATTGGATGTTTGCATTTCTCAGTGCTCCCTGAGGTCAGTACAGCCACCATCTGTCACCACGCAATGTCATTGCTATATTACTGACTCTATTCCCTATGCTGTACTTTTCATCTTGGTGACTTACTACTTTATAGCTGGAGGTTTGTACCCTTTAATCCCCTTTGTCTATTTTGCCTGTCCTCCCATTCACCTACCCTCTGGCAACCACCAATTGGTTCTCTGTATTTAAGAGTCCACTTTTTGTCTGTTGTTTTTTTTTTTTATATGCCACATGTAAGTGAAATCATATGGTATTTACCTCTCTCTGTCTGCCTTAATTCACCTAGCACAATACCCTCTAGGGCCATCCGTGTTTTTGCAAATGGCAAGACCTCTTCTTTTTTATGGGTGAGTAGTATTCTATTGTGCACTCTTTATCCATTCATCTATCCGTGCACACTTGGGCTGCTTCCATACCTTGGCTATTGTAAATACTGTTGCCATACACATAAAGGTGCGTGTATCTTTTTGAATTAATGTTTTTATTTTCTTTAGGTGAATACCCAGTGATAGAATTACTGGATCATTTGGTAGTTCTATTTTTAATTTATTTTTTAAATTTTAATTTAATTAAAATTTAATTAATTTAATTTTAATTTAATCAAGGAATCACCATACTGTTTTCTCCAGTGGCTGTACCAGTTTGCATTCCCACCAACAGTGCATGAGAGTTGGTTTTTCTCCACATCCTTGCCAACACTTGTTTTTTGTGTTTTTGATTTCAGCCATTCTGATATGTGTGAGGTGATATCTCATCGTGGTTTTGATTTGCCTTTCCCTGATGATAAGTGATGTTGAGCATCTTTTTCATGTGTCTGTTGACCATCTGGATGTCTTGTTTGGAGAACTGTCTGTTCATGTCTTCTGCCCATTTTAATTGGCTTATTTGCCTTTGTGTGTGTGTTGAGTTGTATAAGTTCTTTATATATTTTGGATATTAACCCCTTATCAAATATATCATTTACAAATATCTTCTCTCATTCAGTAGGTTGCCTTTTTGTCTTGTTGATCATTTCCTTTGCTATGAAAAAGTTATGATTGTGGTGTACTCCCAATAGCTTCATTTTGCTTTTGTTTCCCTGGCCTGAGGAAACATATCCATAAATAAATGTTGCTAAGGG
>ML110541.1:0-24552 GCA_003697995.1 Taxidea taxus jeffersonii
GTGTGAGTGGCCTGGACTGAGCAATGGGGTAGGGAGGAGGGATTGTGTTGAGGTTAATTTCCTCCGTTTGGGGTCCAATTTCGCGTTTTGGGGTGGCATTCCTCAGGGGCTCAACAATCGCAGGGTTTCTAGTCAGCTTGCACCCAGCCTCCTTTTCAGGGCTCTCGCAAGAAGACACCCACACCCACCCGATGTCTGGCACCCGTCACCACCTGTTCTACGCGCACTCGCTGAGGGTAACTCACCAGGTAGATGGCACCCTGGACTGCTGCGGGCGACCACTCACAGGGGCGTGCAGGCCGCCAGGTTCTGAGCTGGCACCTCTGCGCTCTTCCTCCACTTACTCGCTGGCTTGAGCTCCCGGCCGCCGACTCCTCGCTGCACTGCCGCTAGTCCCGGGCTAACTCTGCCTGTTCGCAGGCTTGCAAAGGAGAGCAACCACGAACTAGAGCGCGGCTGTTCTCCGTGCGCTCCGGGCGGCGCCCGCCTAGGCTTCGAGACCCCCGAGCAGCCGGAGGAGCAGCCAGAGGAATCTTCCCGGAACACTCCTTAGGCTCTACCACTCCTGGAGGAGAGTTTTAACTCGGCGCCAGACCCGGGGGCGCCTGCATACGCGGGAGTTGCGGGGCCGAGGTCTCCGCGTGCTAGCGCGCCCGCAGGTCCGGGTGCTCGCCGCCTCGCGGTGCACACACACCCCTGGCTGCCTCCTGCGCCGCTGGTTGGAGGAGTTCGGACTCCACTAGTAGGGACACGGGGGCCTGGGGGTGGGATCACTTAGTTGTTTCCTTTCTCAGCTCAACTTTCAATGTTTAAAATGCTCCGACAGAGCTCTGAGAGCAGGTACTTATATACTTTTCCCGGGCTCTCAGTGGGTATAGAAGCGCGCGCGTGTGTGTTGGTGTTTATCAGGGGTGGGGTCCGGCCGTCGCCGAGGCTTCTTTTGGTGTGACACCCGCTTAGTCCTTGCAACTCCTCCTCAACTTTGTGGATGGAGTGCGTCTTTCCCAAGCTCCTGTCGTGACATCGCATTTACAAAACCGCAAACACATACCAAGCCTCCCAAGGCCTTTAATACTCAGGGACGTTTTGTGAGGCCAGTTACCTGCTGGCGTCTTCCAAGTGGTCCAGAATCGGTTCGGGCCAGAGACCCTGGGATGCGGCAGTCCCGAGCCCGCGCCCCAGAGGAGCCCTAGAAAGAGGGCTGTGGAGGAGGCGGCGCTGCTCTGACCCGGGCCCAGTTTCAGCCCGGCGGAACCGTGCGGGGAAAGCTCGGATTTCGCTGAGGTCGGCTTCCTGGCCGTGGCTTTCTGGAGCCTGGCGTTTCATAAATATAGCCTGGCGTTTGCCCCTGAATTAGACTCTGTTTCCTTATTTAGCCCTTGCACAATGATTTTAGATGATGTCACTTAGAGCTAAACGAGAAAATTGATCTCAGATTTGCTTGGCCTTTAAAGCCTGGTTAAGCAGATTGAGAATTAAAAAGAGGAAAAGGCAAAGGGGCGGGGGAGGATGGCGAGATGTGCGCCCGAAAGACTGCTAGCGGAGGGGAGGGCGTGCCTCGCTGCGGAGAGCGCCCCCGCCTCTTCTGGGCGGGGGAACTTCACTCACCAATGAAAAGTAGTCACTGACTGCAGAGAAAAAAAAAAGTTTTCCTGTTGACTGTTGGAAGCGAATTGAGCAATTATCTAGTTTACCTTCTCCTCTTGGAAGTTAACGATTGGCGAGATCTTGGCTGCGTTATTGACACAACACTTTCTATTGATAGAAATAAGTAGTGATTGTCCTCAAGTCATTGGTGCGCCAAGAACTCTGCGATGGGCTGGCAGGAGTCCATTGGGCTGGGCAGGCAGGTTCGGCTGGTGATGCTGGGGAGGAGGAGGAGGAGGCTGCTGGTGGTGATGGTGCCCGTCCTCCTCTCCGCAGGTCTGTGACAAGCAGGGAAGAAGGCAACGACGGCGCAGCCTGGCCCCGGCTGACGGACGCTGGCGACTCAGTCATGGACAGTACCTGCCACAACGCGACTGCCAAAATGTTAGCTACTGCTCCGGCCCGGGGCAACATGATGAGCACCTCCAAACCCTTGGCTTTCTCCATCGAACGAATCATGGCGCGCACTCCCGAGCCCAAGGCCCTGCCCGTCCCTCACTTCCTGCAGGGAGCCGTGCCCAAGGGGGACCCCAAGCACTCTCTGCATCTTAACTCGTCGATCCCCTGCATGATCCCCTTCGTGCCCGTGGCTTACGACACCAGCTCCAAGGCCGGAATGACTGGCTCGGAGCCGCGGAAGGCGAGTCTGGAGGCTCCGGCGGCACCCGCGGCGGCGGCGCCGGCAGCGCCCGCATTCAGCTGCAGCGACCTGCTCAACTGCGCGCTGAGTCTCAAGGGCGACCTGGCCCGCGACGCGCTGCCGCTGCAGCAGTACAAGCTGGTGAGGCCGCGTGTGGTCAACCATTCTTCCTTCCACGCCATGGGAGCCCTGTGCTACCTGAATCGAGGTGATGGCCCATGCCACCCGGCGGCCGGCGTTAACATCCACCCGGTGGCCTCCTACTTCCTCAGTTCCCCTCTGCACCCTCAGCCAAAAACGTATTTAGCTGAAAGGAATAAACTGGTGGTCCCGGCGGTGGAGAAATACCCCTCGGGAGTAGCTTTCAAAGACTTGTCCCAGGCTCAGCTGCAGCATTATATGAAAGAAAGCGCCCAGCTTCTGTCGGAAAAAATCGCTTTCAAAACCTCTGACTTCACCCGAGGCCCTCCTAATACCAAGCCCAAAGTTTTCACTTGCGAAGTGTGTGGAAAGGCAAGTACTCTGTAGAAGGAAGGTCTGCCCGCCTGCCTTCCTTTCCTTCTTTCCTTGCTTCCTTCTTCCCTCTTTCCTTCCCTCCCTTCAAATTTCATTTTATTTTGTTATTATTTGTATACATTTGCTATAAGATTATTTCCTTACCCTCCCGTAACCACCCCCACCCCCGCCAGGTTTGATTTCAGAGTGCTCGTTGGGCTAACCTGTTCTCTCTGTGTTTAACTTTAAGGTCTTTAACGCACACTATAACTTAACCCGTCACATGCCAGTGCACACCGGAGCCAGACCCTTCGTTTGCAAAGTCTGTGGAAAGGGCTTCCGGCAAGCCAGCACCCTGTGCAGGCACAAGATCATTCACACCCAGGTGTGTGTTCATCTGTCTCAATTTCACCTGGCTTACTTCCAAACAGTTTGTAGAAAAATAGCTGCTGAACTCTAATTCTTTAGCATAAGGTTTGAAATGTGCTAGCTGGATGGGGGAAATGCTATGTTTTTGTCTTTGTTCTGCTTAAAAGCATGAGAGACAGCATTGCCGTGTTTTTTAGTTTGCAGGACTCCCCTTAACAAAATACGCTAACTTCCTACTTTTCTTCCTTTTCTCTCAGGAAAAACCTCACAAATGTAACCAGTGTGGCAAAGCATTTAATAGAAGTTCCACTTTAAACACACATACCCGAATACACGCAGGCTACAAACCGTTTGTGTGTGAATTCTGTGGCAAAGGATTTCATCAAAAAGGTATAGAACCCAGGAGGTCTTTCACAGCAGTCTTACTGAAAGTTCTAGTCTTTTCCAGATATTTTAGGGGGGGGAAATGATGTTATGAAGTGCAGCTGGTAACTGGTACCTACGTTGACATTTCAACCTCTTATCTCTGTGACTGATTAGAATTAGAGAAAGGCATGGTTTATATACTGAGGGGGTATTTCCTAACCGCTTGTTCTCATTTTATAAAATTGGATTAATAAGTATGTTTTAATATGCGGAGGGAACTGCCTCATTGTTGATATTTACAAGTAAACTTGGGGAGAAGAGTTCAGGCCGGAGGGCAGCCCTGCACCTGCTGTCAGAGCTGTGGCTGTTCTTCCTCTTGCTTTCCAATGGTCTACTCCTCTCTTTTCAAGCTCTCTTTTCAGATCCACATCCCTGTCATTTGTCTGTTTCAGGGAATTACAAAAACCACAAGTTGACCCACAGCGGGGAGAAGCAGTTCAAGTGCAATATCTGCAACAAGGCTTTCCACCAGGTTTATAACCTCACCTTCCACATGCACACTCACAACGACAAGAAGCCCTTCACCTGCCCCACATGTGGCAAGGGCTTCTGCAGGAACTTTGACCTCAAGAAGCACGTCCGCAAGCTGCATGACAGCAGCCTTGGGCTGGCCCGCACGTCTGCTGGGGATCCTGGCACCGACCCATCGCCCCCTCTACAGCAGATGCCGCCTGCAACCTTGCCACCTCTTCCACCACCGCTGCCACCCCCTGGGCCCCTGCAGCCTGGGCTCCACCCGGCCCATCAGTGATCAAGGCCAAAGTCCTTTCCCAGCCCCTTCAGTGTCCCTACTACTGAGGCAACAGGGGAATAGAGCTGGGTCATGCAGATCCAAGCTTGTCTGCAGACCCCAGGGCATACTGGGCCCCACATGTTAAAGCAGATCAGAAGCCTCTGCATTTCCTGGCCTTTTGCCTCTTGCATGCACCTGCTAAATGGTTTTGTGTATTATATCCTCTATAGGCACTAACAATTATGAGAAAATTTGGGGGTTTTGTTTCCATTTTTTTTTTTTTAATTTGGAAAGACTTCATCTCGGGTGGAGAGATGGTGTTTGTTTTCTTTTTTTAAAAAACAAAATTCTGCTGTATTTATTGAGATCTGTATTATCCTACCCGGGAATGCTGCACCATTTTAATTTTATGATTGTATATATATCCATTGTGTTATTCTGCTGTCTCAAGATGCCTGCCGATTATTATCATTTCCTCTTTCCCTGAGGTAACGAGACACTGTGTGTATGTTATATATACACGCATAGATGTGTGTGCCTGTAAAGGCACGTTCCACATTCGTGAGCACATACACACACATACACATTAGAGAAAGGTGGTTCATTATGGATGAATTTGAATTTCGGTTTTGATTATTGCACGTGAAAATTGATTCATTGACTGTTGGAAATAAAGACTTGGAACATGCTTATTTAATCAACAAACTTTAGGGTTCTGTTCATATGATCCAGCTAGATATCACTATTCTGACCCCCTCATCCTTCATATTCTTTAAAAGTCCAACCCTAGGTTAATATCACCTGACATTTGATCTGAAAAATTCACCAAGAACAAACAATAGTCTTTTTGAACAGTTATAACTTTGGTAAAGTAATGAAATTTGACAAAGTTCAGAGACAGTAGATGTGGAGTTTTCTAATAGAAACATGTCTTTGTCCTGGGCCATCTGATCGGTTTGCTCAGTTAAATGGAAACAATATATCTAGGAGAGGTGTGTAATATACATACCAAACGGGCTTTAGGACAATACTATTCAGAAGGATACCTATTGTTTGCATCCTGAAGGCACATACTGACTTATATGCAGCTGGCAAAAAAGAGCCTCCGTGTTTTTATGTGTGTATATGTGTTTATAGACGAATATACTTCCATTCAAGGAACAAACATGGATGAAAACCAAAGTGTGGAGGGTGCCAGGTCCTTGAAATGCTTCAAGTGTTAATCAGCAGCTCCGCTGTGAGCTCGGGCTCTGGTGTTTTCTAACTGCAAGTCTCTCCTGTTTTCTTGCCAAAACAGTGAAACAACTGCTAAAGACTTTAATTAAGAGGGGTAATTAGTTCAGATTTATCAAAGCCGGGTTGTTATACTATTAGCTGCTCAGTAGAAGCTGCCAGACAAACTCACAGCGCAGCGCAGCCATCCCACCGCAGCGGGACCGCATCCGAGGAGAGGTGCTGGGGGAAAGCGGGCCGCAGGGGTCCCCGCCTCGCCACCGCGGTCCGCGCGCCCCTGCCGGCCTGCTGGGTGCGTCTCGGCCCCTCCCTCGGCCTGGCGCTCCCGGCAGGCCTGGTTGCCACCGACTATCCGCCGCAGTTCCACGCGACGGGCTTAGGCTCCAGAGAACCCAAGACTTCCTGCGCCTGGGGCAGGGCAGCGTCGCCAACTCTCGGAGCGCCCCGACGGATGCAGGAGGGAGGCGCGGGGAACCAGTCTAAGCTTTGCTGTCCCGCCTCACTTTTGCCCGTCTTGCGGAGCTCAAGGAAATGTGGCGCCATCAGCCAAAGGCGGGACGAAGGACGAAGATGGGCAAGGGGCACCGCTGGGGCACGGCCTCGATTTCCTTAGCAACCAGAATCCGCATTTCAAGGCAGGGAAAGATTGACGCGGGCGCCGTGAGCCCATGACCTGAGGGGCTCCTCAGCGGCCCAAAGGGCAGGGAGGCGACAGCCCGGGAGAGGACCGAGGGCGAGGGGGTGAGGGGGCCCCGCTGGATATCCACGCCAAGTCCAACCCCGGTCCCTCTCGGGTTGGGGAAGCCCAAGGCGCGGAGCGCAGAGTCGTACCGGAGGGTTCGGAGAACAGAGAATTACTGCTTCCACGCGCAGACTTGGGGCGCAACCGCCCCCCCCCCCGCCCCGCTCTTACCCCAGGACGCACGCCCTTCGCCATCCCATAGCTCTCGCGCACTGGGGCTTCTAAGGCCAGGCCCAGCGATTATTAGATCGAATCCCCACGTTTCTCTTTTCCTGACATTCCCACACCTCATCTTATCCTTTGCTGCGACCAGATCCATGCTAGATTTGACTCGGAAAGTGATGGAGAGTTGGGGAATTCCGTGGCTGGGTGGATTCTGAATCGATGGGGCTGGCAGAAGTGCAGCCTCTCTCCGAATGTCGCCGCCGATTGAAAACTCTCGTCCCAGGCGCTGGCTACATTCCCTCACAGCAGCCCCGCGCCACAGAGGGAGGTTCTGGAAGTGTTGTAGTTTATAGGTAACCACCTTCTGGAGGTGGCTTAGGTGGATCTTGAAAGCATTTGTTCTCATTGAGTAAACATAGTGAGGTCAGAGGTCATTTTAAAGGGCAGAAAATGGCCTTTGCTTCGTGAACTTATCCTCGGTAAGTATTTGAACCTATTCTCAAAACTCCTGGATGTAATTCTTGCAGACTTTCAAGGTGACACGATTTTCCTGGTAAAAAGCAAGTTGAACATTGTTGAGGAAAATTACTAAACCATAAAATACTTACGATGAGGAAGTACTTATATGTGGTATTCCCACCTTCTAACCCATGCTAATGTGCTTTGACTTAATATTGAAAACAGAAGTCTTCTATGGAAGGATAGAGTTGGTCTCAGTGGGTGGGGGAGAGGTGGAAAAAATGAGAGAGAGAGAAAGAAAGAGAAACAGTGTGTGTGTGTTGAGGGAGGGGTCTGTTACTGTGAACTGGAATGACTGTATAGGTCTAATTTGGGATGGTACAATAGTTCCAGAGAAAGCAGGCAAAAGGAAACGGTTGTCTGTCTGCTTACAGGTTTGAGTAGCTTGAAGTGGTGGTGATTAAGTAGAAGAAGGCAGAAGGAAATTCTCTAAAATAAGCACTCAAGAGAACTACTTGTCAGGACGCGAATTATCAATGAACTTTGGTTTATGACAAAGCTGTTAGAGCTTACTAAACATCAAGGAGAATCTCCTTAAAGATAGTATGAGTTTAGAGATTAAGTGGGGGAGGGGTGGGCAGATAAAAATTGATGAAGAGGGATACTTGGCTAATAGTCAATGGGAGACCTTACAATTCTGCCCCCTCCAACAAATACTAAAAGGTGATTTTCCCCCCTTAACTGTCCAACCTGTATGTGTGTGTCTGTGTGTGCTTACATAATGTTGATGTTCATTCATGAAACAGGTATCATAAAAGTATGAATAGTAAATTGGCTCATCCCAGCCCACCTTCTTTTTACCAGAAAACTTACTCACGTTTAAGAAGGAAGAGTGGCCAACATTCAGACTATCTGCAGAGGAAAATGTTTTATCTTCAGCTCTTTCGGTTGAAATTAACTTTTGGTACAGAGGAAGGCTGACCATAGTCTTCAAGGACCAGTTTTAAAAAGTTACTCACCTGAAGTTTTATGTGTTGGTCAGTTTTGGAAATAATGTAGAACAGAACTAATAATGGAAATAGTTAATTCGTACCAATTTTAACTCAGTGCAAATCCTGATTTCCAAATATCTCTTCCCAAAGGATATAATTTGTTTAAAGTCAGAATTTTAGTTTGAGAACAAGTTATTGTGCAAGTTTAGAACTAAGGTGTCATATTTTTTCCAGTAGTAAATGAAAGCATTACTTAGGGCTCTAATCAAAGGAGTTACTTGTTAGTGAAGTTTGGAGGTTTATGAGTTTTTAATAGAGATTTGCTCCTGTACGAATGTGGAAGAAATGAATTCAAAAGGTGTAATGGAGTCATGATTCTCAGAATCTCTGCACCCTGTTTGATAGATGCCTCTTTCTTAGTGGTAGTTAGCAATGTCAGAAATCATAATTTTGTTAGAATCAGTGACAACTCAAAGCTCTGAGTAAATTATAACTGTAATGGGTATGTTTTGTCTTTGTAAAGTATTCATCCCCAAACAGACAATATAAAATATAAATTATCTTAAATTCAAAATTGGGAAAGAAGCAAAATGTTTTCTTGGTCACATTGTAAGCCTTTGTCAATTTTTGTTACACTTCAGGTTTATGATTTTTAAGGAATCATGACTTGCTCTGTTACCAAACAGTACATATTTAAAAGCATGAAAATCAAAGACAATCCTAAATTTTAACGCGTAAGAATATGAAGTTGTTGACTTGTCCTGAAAAAAAATTTGAACCAGATAAAACACTGCCTTTTTGGTATATTTTTGCCAAACCACAGATTACTTTCACACAAAAAATTATATACTTCCATTAGGTTAATTAAAACAAAAAAATAAACCATATTTGTAAGTAGACGATAACTTATTATGAATCTCATTGTTTCTAGAATCAATGTATATGTTCATTCCAGCTCCAGGACATACTAACTAAAAGCAAATATTGTAAAGATATATTAATCAACACACTGGTCATTTGTGTACTCCTAGTGCTGAAGCAATTTCCAGTTCAAGCCATGGTAGGTTATCCTACTCCAGGCAATAGACAAGAGGAGAAAGCCTGGTGTTTAAATGACCTTGACAGGGATGCATGTGTGGCTCAGTTGGTTAAGCGGGTGCCTTTGGTTCAGGTCATGATCCCAGCATCCTGGGATGGAGTCCCACATCGGGCTCCTTGCTCAGCAGGGAGCCTACTTCTCCCTCTGCCTCTGCCTGCCACTGTCTGCTGCCACTCTGTCTGCCTGTGCTCGCTCCCGCTCTCTCTGACAAATAAATAAATAAAATCTTTTAAAAAAAAAAAGTGACCTTGACAGGAAAATTTGCCTCTGTTATTACATTTTTCTGCTTGTATTGTGACATGTTGCTCATAATGAACTTCAAGCAAAAGTCAGAATCCATCATGTACTTGAACGGGCACTAAATTATTACAAATACCCATGTACATTGTCTGTTCAAGTTTGAGGTGACATTGGTATCAAATGAAGTCAAATTGCTATTGGTCTTATGGAGATCAAGTTACTAAATAAAGATGAAATAAAATTCTGTCAATACAAGTCTTCAGGGCTAGTATTTTTCTTTCAAATAAACAAATGCTGCTCCTGGGCACAAAGGTGACATCTTCTGATAACACACCATAGAAATGCAATTTTTCCTTTAAATATGAACCAAATCTGGCGTAGGTGAGACATTCCACAAATGTAATTTTTTTACACAGATCCCTGAATAATACTTGCATCTTTAAAATTTCAGCAAAAACTAGAGTTTGGAACAAACCTCTACAGGACAAAGAACCCAATTTCTTTGATGAATAATAGGAAAGGGGAGAGGGAGAAGAAGAGGAAGAGGAGAAAGGGGAGGAAGAAGGGCAGGGCAAAAGGAAGAGGAGAGGACTAGGACAGGGAGAACAAGAAAACCTATCATTTAAAAGAGATTTTAAAAACAGAATAACTGGGGCGCTTGGGTGGGTCAGTCTGTTAAGTGTTCCATTCTGGATTTCAGGTCTGGATCTCTGGATGGTGAGATGGAGCCCTGCACAGGGCTCCCCACGGGGCATGGAGCCTGCTTAAAATTATCTTTCCTCTCCCTCTGCTCCTGCCCCCTCTCCTCTCACTCTAAAATAATAATAATAATAATAATAATAATAATAAATTAAATAAAAACAGAATAACCAATTGCTATGTATGACCCTCATTTCAATCCCAAATCAATCTAATGAACTGTAAAAATAAAAGTCATTTATGACACCTGAGAGTACTGGGAATTTGAACCCTGACTGGGTGTTTAATGAAATTAAGGAATTATGTTGACTTTTTTTTTTTTAAGATATTTATTTATTTATTTATTTGACAGACAGAGATCACACAAGTAGGCAGAGAGGCAGGCAGAGAGGGGAGGGGAGAAGCAGGCTCCCTGCCGAGCAGACAGCCCGATGTGATGCGGGGACTCTATCCCAGGACCCTGGGATCATGACCCGAGCCGAAGGCAGTGGCTTAACCCACTGAGCCACCCAGGCGTCCCTTATGTTAACTTTTTAAGATGTGAAGAAAGTATTTTGGTTTTGTTTAAAAAACAGTGTTTTTAGAGCTATGTATTTAACTAATTAAGGGTGAAATGATAATATGTTTGGGACTTGCTTAAAAATAATATAGGAGAAGGGAAGTGAACTTAGGTATGGATCAATCAGATCGGCCACCAACTGAAGGAGGAGGGGCAGAGGGAAAGAATCTCAAGCAGATTCCTGGCTGATCACAGAGCCACATGCGGGCTCTAATTCACAACCCTGAGATCATGACCTGAGCCAAAATCAAGGATCGAGTGCTTACTCAACTGAGTCACCCAGGTGCCCCAATATTCAGGGGTTTATTGAAAGGTGACACATAAAGGGAAACTATCTCAGTATTGTACAGTCACTCTGAGTCTCAAAACAAAACAAAACAAACAAAAAACAAAAAACCAGAACTAAAACTCAGCATTCATCATGTCATCGATTCACTCAAAGTGCAAGGGGCACCAGCTTAGATGTACGATAGGACATAAGACTCAGATTATTTTATCTTCCTGGAATTTATATTCTAGCAAGGGAAATAGAAGTCAGCAATGATTTTAAGTTGTTTGTAAGTGTGAACAGAGTACTATGTGTTCAGATAACAAGAGTGATCTTTGGAGCAGACTGAAATCTGTGTTCTATTTCTTTTCATTCACTTAGAGCTATGGTTTCAATTTGGGGGCAATTTTCTCCTAGAGGGCATTTGGCAATGTCTGGGGACATTGCAGTTCCTGCAAATGTGAAGGTAGTTCAACTGGCATCTACTGAGTAGAAGCCACAGATACCACTAAACATCCTAAAAATGTGTAAGACATTTCTGTACAACAAAAAATTATCTGGTCCAAGATGCCCATAGTGCCAAGATTGAGAAACTGATCTTAGAGGCTCTAATTCCTCAGATTAGGTTCTGATGAGGTCAATTCAGCGCCTTCATTTGACCTGTTTGTTTGGTTATTGATTCATGGTCTACGACATTGTGGCCAAGAGTATCGATTTTTTCTCCTGCAGTGTCTAGTATGCTATTAAGCCCATTCAGTAAAAATTTTATTTTGGATATTATACACTTCAGTTCTAGAATATCCATTTATTCTTCTTTTATAGTATCCTGTACTTTTCTACCAAGATTCCCCATCTATTTGCTCATTATGCCTAATATTTTTCTTTGAATTATTGAAAACTTTTATAATAGTTGTTTCAGAGTCCTTTCCTGCTAATACCAACATCTCTGTCACCTTAGGATATGTTTCTGTAGCTTATTCTCCAGATCATATGTCACATTTTTTTGCTTCTATGTGTATTAATTTTTTATTGTTTACTAGATATGTAATATGAGTTACTATACTATTAGTTTTTATATCTTTTAAATAGTGATGAGTATTTTTTAAAATATGCAGTTAATTTGCTGGTGAATCAGCATGATCCAATTGGAGCTTGGGTTTGTTGTGTTAGAATAGTCTGTAGTAGCCATAGTTAAGATGTAGTTTTCCTGAGGTCTAAGCTAAATGCTTTGATATTCAGCAAGTCCCTCCAATCTTGCTGGTCAGAATTGCAACAACTCTCGGCATTGGCAAACTATAAAATCTCTGTGCAGCTCAGAGTCCCCCAGTTATTCTCTACTGGGCTTCATAGAATTTCTCTCTATGCATATAGAGCTTAATATTTGGCCAAAGACTCAAGGGAACGCTTGCATATTTCTGGAGAGCCCCCCTCTATACAGTTCTTACTCTATCCTCCATTTTTTAAAAAATATTTTATTTATTTATTTATTTGAGAGACAGAGAGAGAGATGGAATACAAGCAGAGGGAGTGGGAGAGGAAGAAGCAGGCTTCCTGCCAAGGGAATGGGGGGCTCAATCCAAGGACCTTGGGATCATGACCTGAGCTGAAGGCAGCTGCTTAATGACTGAGCCACCCAGGCACCCCAAGATGGTTGCTTTCTATTTGGACTCACTTCCCTGTGCCCTGCTTTGTAAAGAGTCTCCATTGCTAAAGGTAGAAGATGGAATACCATGTGGTCGGTGGGGTGGCTGGGTATTTTTACCTTTGAGGAAATTTAGTCTTTCATTTATATAATCATTTATATAAAAAAGTTAGAAAAGTAATATGAGAAGTGGACCAGAACTCGGGATGACCCTTAATCTCGCACAAATTGGCAGAAAATGTTGCATAATCCATGCTGCAGCTTCACACATATTTATACAATATACATGCATATATATTGTTTAATTAAGCACAAAGTTTTCATAAGGTGAATTTAAAATATAATATGAGAGGGGGGCGCCTGGGTGGCTCAGTGGGTTAAAGCCTCTGCCTTCGGCTCGAGTCATGATCCCGGGGTCCTGGGATCGAGCCCCATGTCGGGCTCTCTGCTCGGCGGAGAGCCTGCTTCTCCCTCTCTCTCTCTCTGCCTGCCTCTCTGCCTACTTGTGATCTCTCTGTCAAATAAATAAAAAAATAAATCTTTTAAAAAATACAATATGAGAAATAAATATGTATTTAGAAGTAACTAAAAATAATTAAAAGGATGAAAAGTACAGTGGGAAAGAACTGAGAGTCTCTCAAAGAGGATCTAACAAAGTCTTGGGATGGGAGAAGTAGATATTTGAAAAAGCTTTCCTGAGGAAGTGATTTTAATGGGAGCATTTTTGCCACCTTCTGGATCTTCCTTGTCCAAAACCCTATCTTTTTTGGCAAGAGACATATCTTAGAGAATGAAAGGAAATACAATTCTAGAACAAAAAGTTTACCATTCTACTTTGAGCCTCAGAGTTGATCTTTAGAATCTATGGTGAGACAATTCTTAAAATCTAGGCTTTTTCAAGAAACAAAATGACTTTTCTTAGTTTCAAAATCCACATTTAGTCCTGGATATCTTGGGGGCAGTTTTAAATATTAATCTCAAACATACAAAAGATAAAGAATATAAGCATTTCTATGACAATTGTTTGGCTTGTGCCAAAGATAGGCTGATCTTGGAGAATGATACTTGGATTATGAAACTTAGTCAGGGGCTGTTTCTAATTATAGCTGTTGTCCATTGACTGTCTTCGGGAGTAAATGAATATGTACCTTGGGCTGGCATATCACTATCGATCTATTGAATACTCCTTTCTTCTGTAATAATGAGTAGAGATTACCTGAAGCCATTTGTTTTCACTTGGAAAGGACAGCAGTATACTTTGTCTTACCTTCGAGGTATATAATTTCTCATGCTCTCTGCACAACCTGAACTACTAGATACTTGAGTCTCACTATCCCTTAGGGAATCATGTCGATCCACTGTATTGATTATATCATGTTGACTAGCTTTGTCGAGCAGGAAATTGCAAGTCTATAAGGCTATTATAAAGAACGCCCTTTTGGAGAGCATTCTTTATAATAGCTGACTGAGGAAAGAAAAGTATGAGCCTAGTATAAAGATTGCTCCACATGATATGCTGACACTAGTCAGAAGTGAAACCTGGAACATTATAATCCCAAAAAACAGACATGCCAATGGACCTTTCTGAGTGGCCCCACATCTGAAGATATTTCTGTCCTATATGATTGGGACAATACACAACTGTGAGGAAATGTCATTATTATCAGGTAGACAATACTACCTCTTTCCCCAGTGATCCCATACCTGCCCACTGGGCTCATAAACAAAGAGGCTGTGATGACAAGGATGAAAGTTATGTATGGGCTCAATGGACTTCTTTGTCACTAAGACTGATGTGGCTTTTGTGGATGAGTGACATCCTTGCCAATAGTGGGATCCAATGAAGAGCCTTTGGTATGGTACTATGGGACCAGCTGCCTACATGACGATATACTGATCACACTGGACTCCTTCCTTATGGGGGACAGCATGTTGTCTTTGCTGGAGTAGACATTTATCATGTATAGCGGTTTGTCTGTTTTGTACACGGTGTTTTTTGCCAGCACTTCTATCCATGGATTCTCTAAATTCCTCATTTACCTTCATACCACATGAATTTTTTAGATGAAGAACTATTATAGCAAGAAAATGGAACCTGTGAATATATATAGTGAGTTAATGGGAGGTATTTGCAATGAATAAAATGGGTAAAGCATTCAACACACATAACTAATACTATCCAACATATACAAAGAAGCTTGTAAATTAAAAAGAAAATAACAAAACTAATAGACAAGGAATTACAAAGGAGGATAATAGACAATAGACAAAGAATTACAAAGGAGGAAACCAAAAGTGCTCATATACATGTGAAAAGATACTTAATCTTCTAGCAATCCTCAAAATGCAAATTTATCACCCCAGTGAGATACAGTTTCATACTTAACCAATTGGACAAATTAAAATATTTACAACAGCAAGAATGGTGAACACATAGAGCATCCACAATACCTACATGCTCTCGAAGGGGAAAGAACCCATAATAGTTTTAGAAATCACTTTAGAAGGCATGTTGGCATTATCTAGCAAATTTGTCTATACACTTCCTATCACCTCGAAATTTTTCCATTAGCTGTGAAACTTAGAGAACTTCTTGTACGTGGTACCAGGGACATGTAGGTACAAGGGTAGAAGTCTTCATAATTGCACTGTTATAATGATCAAAAATTGGGAACAACTCAAATGTCTATTAACAGGAAAATACATAGACTGTGGTACGCTTACACAATGTAATAGTATACAGCAGTGAAAATAAATGATGACTACTACATGTAACAACATGGATAAATCTCAGGAAGACAATTTGAGTAAATATGCAGGTTACTGAAGGATGCACACTATGTGAACCCATTAATAAAAAATTTTAAAAGCATCTGTGATAAAGCTACCAATAAGACCCAAAAATGAAGAACAAAAAATTTGGAATAACTGAACTGAAATTTGGAATAATAGGAAATAAACAAATGAGGAAGGATATGCAGGAGGTGTCAATGCTATTAGTTAAGGTCTTTTTGTTCAAATAGACGATTACAGAGATGTTTGCTATGATGAATTCCTGATAGATTTTATAGCTATTATTTTCCATCTGATTAACATTTGATAGAAAAAGTTTAGGGCACCAGGTGGCTCATCTGGTTGAGTGAACAACTCTTGATGTCGGCTCAGGTCATGACCTCAGGAACCTGAGACTGAGTCCTGTGTCCAGTGTGGAGCCTGCTTAAGATGCTCTCCGCACCTCCTCTGCCTCCCACCCCTGCCCCCCGTTAAAAAAAAAAAAAAGATTTAGAAAAACCACTACGTTTTGAAACCTCTAGGACACATCTAAATTTGAGGGCAATTCAAGGCCTTAAATATATAATGAGGGTAGAATTATCTTTGGGGCACCTGGGTGGCTCAGATGGTGTTCCCCAGGTCCTGGGACTGAGCCCCTTTGTCAGGCTCCCAGCTGAGCGGGGAATCTGCTTCTCCCTCTCCCTCTGCCTCTCCCCCTGCTTATGCTCTCTTTGTCTCTTTCTCTGTCTCTCAAATGAATAAATAAATAAATAATTCTTTAAAAAATTATCTTCAAGATAGTTTTTTTTTTTTAAAGATTTTATTTTTTTATGAGAGAGAGAGAGAACAGTAGAGGGAGCAGCAGGCAGAGAAAAGCAGACTCCCCCTGTGCTGGGACCCCTTCACAGGACAGGGTCCCAGGCCTCTGGGATCATGACCCATGCTGAACGCAGATGCTCAACTGACTGAACCGAGCCACTCAGGCACCCCAAGAGCGTTTTTTTTTTTTTTTTTGAAGTTTTATCTAAGCAATCTCTATACCCAACATTGGGCTTGAACTCAGGACCCCAACATCAAGAGTCACAGGCTCCTTTGACTGACCCAGCCGGGCACCCCTTCAAGATAGTTTTTAACCAACTAAATAAAACAAAACCAAATCAAAGTTTTACAGTTATCCTTGTGAGAGGGAAATAAATGTCTTCTACTTGTACATGAACACAATATTTCTGGGAGGATATGCAAGAAACTGGTAACTTACCCGAGAACGGGCAGCTGTAAGGGTGGGAAAGGGGGGGGCGCATTTTATCTACACCCCCCCCCACCACCACCTGCAGTTTCACTATCTGCAGTTTTGGCAAAGGCAGCTCAGAAACAGAGGCTCTTCCTTCTGACGAATCTGCAGAAAGTCAATAGCGGCCTAACTTTACTTCAAGATGCTACGTCATCCTCCTCAGTTTGTCTCATCCCATAGGCCTTTTACCTGTCTCGTCACCGCCAGGAGGGTGAGTACAGCCCAGCAAGGTATTACAGAGAGGGAGAGACAATATTCACATGACTTTTATTATAGTCTCTTGTTATAATTGTTTTCTTTTACTAGTTTATTGTTATTAATCGCTTATTGTGCCTGATTTATATATTAAATCTTAACACAGGTGTGTGTATATACAGGAAAAAGCATAGTATATACGGGGTTTGGTACTTTCGGTAGTTTCGGGCACCAGTGAGGGTCTTGGAACATATACCCTGAAGATAAGGGGGGACTACTGTATATCCTTTTGGTTTTGTTTTGTTTTAAGATTTGATTTATATATTTGTGAGAGAGAGGGAGAGAGTGAGCAAGAGGGAGCACAGGCAGGGGGAGGGAGAGGCAGGCTCCCCAGCCAAGCAGGGAGCAGGATGTGGGCCTAGATGAGCGGAGGCAGACGCTTAAGGGCTGAGCGATTCAGGCGTCCCGACTGTATCCTCTTTTGAACCGAAAGGGTACTGTATACTCTTTTGAATTGTGAGTCAGTGTATGTGTGTGGCAGACCATGTTACTAGCCTATCGGTTGTTTTCCTTTCTTCCACGCTGGAATAGACCTGATTGGGTTCAGGTGTTCACGTTCTGACTTGTGAAGTCAGAGTCTGACTTGTAACTTAGGTATATTTTGCTTAATTTGTGCTTATCATTGTGGGTTTTTTCCTCCTCTTGTCAGGGGTTTTTGAGAGTGAGCAGTGGTTGGCTCTCAAAAAAAAAAAAAAAAAGGCCAGTGGCGCCTGGGTGGCTCAGTCAGTTAAGCGGCTTCCGCTGCTCAGGTCATTATCTCAGGGTTCTAGGATTGAGGCGCCCCCACCCCCACCCCGAAAGTGGAGTCGGCAGGAGGCCTGCTTCTCCCTCCTCCACTCCCCTGCTTGTATTCCCTCTCTCACTGTCTCTCTGTCAAATAAATAAATAAATAAAATATTAAAAAAAAAAAAAGTCCTGATTTGTAACATTCAACAATTCCTCTGGTGTAAATTCTCCCCCTATGGCTGATTCAGTCTACCAATGTGACATCAGCTGGCTCACAAAATTCCTGAAAATTTAACAATTGGCCCTTGCAAACCAATATGAGCCAGCTACAACACACCCCTGAGAGTGAACATCTGATTGTTTCTGCCAGTGAAGAATGAGGGAAATTATTCTGGGAATTATTTGGGTGAAAGCTTTTATTTATTCATAAAAAGAGATTCAGAAGAACAAAACAATCCTTTTTCTTCTGGGGTTTTTTCCAGCCTTTTTTTTTTTTTAAGATTTTATTTATTTATTTGACAGAGATCACAGGTAGGCAGAGAAACAGGTAGAGAGAGAGGAGGAAGTAGGCTCCCCGCTGAGCAGAGAGCCAGATGCGAGACTCAGTCCCAGGACCCTGGGATCATGACCTGAGCCGAAGGCAGAGGCTTAACCCACTGAGCCACCCAGGTGCCCCCTTTTCCAGCTTTTTATTGTGAAAAAACAATTAGCAAAGATGAAAGATTTTTACAGGAAACATACATACTCATCATCAGATTCTATTAGATGATGATAGATAATAAATGATAGATTCTACTAAATGATGATAGATAGTACAAGATATTTTATAGTAAAAAATATTTTACTATATTTGGTTTATTGCATATCTTCTATAACTCCATTGATCTGTCTTATTTCTTAATGCACTTCAGAGTGAATTACTGATGTCATTATCCTTCTCACTAGATATATTAGCATGTATAATATTAACTAGAGTTCATTATCTGTTTATAATTTTTTTCTTTTGAAATAAAATTTACAAATAAAATGTAAAAATCTTAAGTGATAAACGCATACACGGTGTAACCCAAATTCCCACCAACATACAGAACATTGTTTTCTCACTTCAGAAAGTTCCCTTATCCTCCTTCTAAGTCAATCCTCACCTCTTCCCCCAAGAAGCACATATTATGTTTTTTTCTATTATAATATTGCCTATTCTAGAATTTTGTATAAATAGAATCATACATTATGTATTCTTTTGTGGAAGACTCTTTTCAGTCAGCATAGGGTTTTTGAGATTTATCTCCATTGTTGCATGTGTCAGTGATTTCTTCCTTTTTAAATGTGTAGTAATATTGTGTTGTATGAATATTCCACTGTTTATGTGTTGTTCTATTAGTGGCTATCTGGGATTTTTCCAATTTTTATTATTTATTTATTTTTATTATTTATTTATTTATTTATTTTGAGTAAAGTTGCTATAAATATTTTATATAAGTCTTTTTGGAGAAATCTTTTTTTTAAAAAAGATTTTATTTATTTATTTATTTGACAGACAAAGATCACAAGTAGGCAGAGAGGCAGGTAGAGAGAGGAGGAAGCAGGCTCCCTGCCGAGCAGAGAGCCCGATGTGGGGCTCGATCCCAGGATTCCGAGGATTAACCCACTGAGCCACCCAGGCACCCCTAAATAAATAAAATCTTAAAAAAAAAAGAATAAGATAACCATATAGTTGAGGGTCTATAGCTGGAGTTGATATGCTATTCCATTGATTAATTCCAAGGACTATCTTTATTCTAACAGTATACTATCTTGAGTACTGTGGCTTTATAGTATTTATTATTACTTTTTAAAAATGATTTTATTTATTAATTTTTTAAAAATTTTTAATTTTTTAATAAAGATATAATGTATTATTAGCCCCAGGGGTACAGGTCTGTGAATCGCCAGGTTTACACACTTCGCAGCCATAGCACATACCCTCCCCAATGTCCATAACCCCACCACCCTCTCCTGACCCCCCTTCCCCTGGCAACCCTCAGTTTATTTTGTGAGATTAAGAGTCTCTTATGGTTTGTCTCCCTCCTGATCCCATCTTGTTTCATTTATTCTTTTCATACCCCCCAAGCCCCCCGGATTGCATCTCCACTTCCTCATATCAGGGAGATCATATGATAGTTGTCTTTCTCTGATTGACTTATTTCGCTAAGCATAATACCCTCTAGTTCCATCCACGCCGTTGCAAATGGCAAGATTTCATTTCTTTTTGATGGCTGCATAGTATTCCATTGTGTGTGTGTGTGTGTGTGTGTGTACACACCACATCTTCTTTATCCATTCATCTGTTGATGGACATCTAGGTTCTTTCCATAGTTTGGCTATTGTGGACATTGCTGCTGTAAACATTGGGGTGCACGTGCCCCTTCGGATCACTACGTTTGTATCTTTAGGGTAAATACCCGGTAGTGCAGTTGCTGGGTCATAGGGTAGCTCTATTTTCAACTTTTTGAGGAACCTCCATGCTGTTTTCCAGAGTGATTGCACCAGCTTGCATTCCCACCAACAGTATAGGAGGGTTCCCCTTTTTCCACCATCCTCGCCAGCATCTGTCATTTCCTGACTTGTTAATTTTAGCCATTCTGACTGGTGTGAGGTGGTATCTCATTGTGGTTTTGATTTGTATTCCCTGATGCTGAGTGACGTGGAGCATTTTTTCATGTGTCTTTTGGCCATCTGGATGTCTTTTTATTACTTTTTAAAGACTGTTTTTACTATTCTAGACAACTTTGGATTTTTATACCTCTTTGAGAATCACCTGTCATTTACAAAATGCTGCTGGGATTACAGTTGGAACTATACTAAATTTATAAATCAATTTAGTGAGAATTGACATATTAAAAACACTCAGTATTCCAATCCATGAATATGGTTTATCTCTTTATTCATTTCGTTTTTAAAAGATTTTATTTATTTATTTATTTGACAGAGCAAGAGAGCGCACAAGCAGAGGGAGCGGCAAGCAGAGGGAGAAGCAGGCTCCCTGCTGAGCTAGGAACCCAAAGCTGGACATGATCCCAGGGCCCTGGGATCATGACCTGAGCCGAAGGCAAATGCTTACCTGATTGAGTCACCCAGGCATCCCAGTTTATCTCTTTATTTAGACAGTATTTAATTTCTGTGAGAAATGTTTCACAGTTCTCAGTATAGAGGTTTTACATATTTTGTTGAATTTATTAAATATTTCATGTTTTCTTGGTCCTATTATAGATTGAATTATTTCTAGATTTAACTTTCTAATTGTTTACTTTTTTTTAAGATTTTATTTATTCATTTGACAGAGAGATCACAAGTAGGCAGAGAGGCAGGCAGAGAGAGAGAGAGAGAGGAGGAAGCAGGCTCCCCAATGAGCAGAGAGCCCAACAAGGGGCTTGATCCCAGGACCTTGGGATCATGACCTGAGCCAAAGGCAGAGGCTTTAACCCACTGAGCCACCCAGGCACCCCTATAATTGTTTACTTTTAGCTTATAAAAGCACAGTGGAGTTTTATACATTCATCTCATATCCTGCAACCTTGGTAAATTTATCAACTTGTGTAGTTGATGAGTGGATTCCATTGAGTTTCCTGAGCAAACATTTGTAATCTGCAAATAAAAATAGTTTTGCTTCTTTCATTCTTGTCCTTTTGCCTTTTATTTCTTTTTCCTTGCCTTATTGGAATGGTTAGTGCTCTTCTTCTAAATATTACAGTGTTTTTATTTGTTGCCTAGAACTTTAGCAGCCACCCTGTAATATGAAGGAAGGTAACTTGAAAAGAACATCCTGAAGAGTATAATTCTGCAAGGAACCTACACTCAAATGATTTTATCAAGCTGCTGAATTAATTAACTATTACATATTTACTTCTAGAGTTCTAATGAGGGGAGGTAGAAATCATTTTTGGAGGTAGATTTAGCATAAAGCTTAAAAATCAAGGTGTTTTGGGACGCCTGGGTGGCTCAGTTGGTTAAGCGGCTGCCTTCGGCTCAGGTCATGATCCCAGTGTCCTGGGATGGAGTCCCACATCGGGCTCCTTGCTTGGCAGGGAGCCTGCTTCTCCCTCTGCCTCTACCTGCCTCTCTGTCTGCCTGTGCTCACTCTCTCTCTCTCTATAACAAATAAATAAATAAATAAATCTTAAAAAAAAAATCAAGGTGTTTCTCTTTCATAGGACTTTCTAAGACCTGGAGAGTGGCCTAGCAGTATTAAATTTGTAATGTCTTTTGCATGAAGAGAGCCACAAAAATGGTAGAAGCTTTAGTTTCCTAATGCTTGGATCTACCCAAGATCTTCCCCTGTTGAAGTCATTTTGACTTGTGAATTCTGTTATTTGGAGCTAAAAGCATCTTAAAAAATGAAGAGGTAATGTGGCATTTGTATCCTTTAGCATCTTCTAACATAAAATAAATTCTGTCTTTTCTTTATTTTTCCCTCTTTTGTCAGAGCATAGTCTCATGATTGGGACCACTAGCCAGATATCATCATCATCATATTTACTTTTGAATCAGAGAGTGGGGCCTTTCTCCTTAAGAAAAAGAGTGGCCCTGTGTACTAATTAGGATTTTGGTTTTTTGTTTGTTTGTTTGTTTTAAAGATTTTATTTGTTTATTTGACAGAGAGGGAGATCACAAGTAGACAGAGAGGCAGGCAGAGAGAGATGGGGAAGCAAGGTCCCCGCTGAGCAGAGAGCTGGATGCGGGGCCCGATCTCAGGACCCTGAGATCATGACCCGAGCTGAAGGCAGAGGCTCAGCCCACTGAGCCACCCAGGTGCCCCACTAATTAGGATTTTGGAGGACAACCCATAAAACTGGATCTGTGTATCTGAAATGAAAAGGGATTTGTTGAGTGGTAATTGACTTACAACTCAGATGCTTACAGTTTGGATCACAGAGCTTTGAGCTGAACTCAGAAACAAAGAGAGGCAAGGAGTAGTCAAGATCAGGCACAGGAGGGTGTCATAGGCACCAGTGCCACTGGATACCTAACACTAGCACAGCCATGGGTCCTGGTGCTAATATCGCAGAACAGAGAATCCTGGCCAGAAATACTACATTGGCCTTTCAGAGAACCGTGTTTAGATATTTACTCCACTAATCCTCCTGAGCTTCCCCGGATTATAGATCCAAGGCTCATTAAAAAGTCCTCAAAAATGAGTTACAAAAGATCCTTTCTTTCTTCGTCCACGGCAACATTCTATGCAGGCTGGTAGAGTGCATTGAAGAGGAGCATATAAGGGAGGACCCCTCTGATGAAATACAATTTTTTTTTTTCCTACTTGGCTATCTGAATGCCTTCAGAATTTTAGGAAGGAAACATATTCTGAGAAAAGTTTCTGTAAGAGCATTAAAAATGATTTTTTTGTTTGTTTCAGGAGGAAGTAAAATAGATTACTAAAATATATAAATACAATAAGGAAATAAAGTCTAAAGTTAACAGATGAGACAGTGAAGCCAGGAAGGATAAAATCAAGCCTGAACTGGGTTTAGGACATTAAACTGTGTTGGCAGATCTTGTTGCTTTACGGGCTGTGAGACATAAGTTTTGTTTTATGCTTTCGAAAAGAAGCCTGAAGAGGGAGAAATCATCAGTGGTGTGACTGACTGTATCTATACCAAAATTTGCTGCAAAGAAGTAAAACTACACTAGAAATGAGGCAAGGTGAAGGTTTCCACAGTAGGTGTACCTAGAGAGGACACAGAGTAGATGTAGTGAATTTCATCCTTAAAGGGTCCCTTACAGCAAACACCCAACTCTTAAAAAATTGTGTCCTACTGCTTTGTTCCGCTTGGGCCATTGGTGAGATGTGAAAGTAAAACTTAACAGAACATCCACTGGAGGGCCTAGCAATTTGATTCAGGAATTCGGTTCTTCTTCTTCCGCCCCTCCCCCGCCCCCCCAAAATAGAGATTCTTGGGTATAGTTAGACTGTATTTCAGGTACTTTTTCATGAATGTTGAGTCTCCCCTAATGGAGATTGAAAAAATTTTCAGCATCAGTGAGTTAAGGTTACATAACCTGTAATATATATTGCTAACTAAATCAATAAGCAATGTTTTAAATATCAATAGAGATGGAGGACTGCATTAAAATCCCATTATGAAAATTGAGGAATCAAAATAAGTTACGTGATGGAATAGATTGCTACACTACAAGGGATGGAGGAGGTCTGAGGGATACATTTATACAGGGCCAAGATTCCTGTAGGATGTTAAGTTGAGACTTTGCTCTTATCTACAATGAATCATTGATATCCAGTTTTTTCCATTATAGGGCAGAGCTGTATTGAGTGTAGCCTGGAGAAATTTCAAAGCAATTGTAACCAAATACTCACCTCAGCCATAAAACAACAACAACAACAACAACAACAACAACAATTCGCACCCCCCCCACAACAAACAACTACCCCCTCCCACGAAACCTCAGGTATTCTATAATATATAACATTGGCTGATATAACTTTGCTCATAGATGAACTTTCCAAGATAAACTGGTTATACATATATAGCCAATTAGGATAGTAAATTGACTGTACTGGTAGCTTGGGGAGCTGCCATCCTCAAATTGTAGCAAGTTATTACAGTAGAAGGGAGAGAAAACAAATCTTTATTTTACATAATACCTGCCACCCAGCATGACCCTAAAGTTCAGATATGAACTTCATGGCTTTGAGAGTCTGTGGAACTTGTTTAAAATAATTTCCTCTCCATAAATTTAAAAATGAAAAAATATCAGGAAAAGCCCAAAGCAAGTTTTAAATCAGCTCTATTGAAGTATAATATACATATGAGAAAAAACACCCATTTAAAGTGTACAGCCTAATTTTTTAAAGTAAATCCACAAGGTTGCGCAGTCATTGCTAAAATCTAACTTTAGAACATTTTCATCCCAATATAGATATTGATATAAATATATGGGCATAGATGTATAGATATCCTGGAAGTCTCAAAATAGTTTTTTTTGGTCATTCTTAACAAATTTCTTCTTCCGGTCAAAGGTGGAATAATCACCTCTAAATCTTTTTCTTTTCTTTTCTTTCTTTCTTTCTTTCTTTTTTTAATTTAAACATATAATGTAACCCC
>ML110541.1:24652-60353 GCA_003697995.1 Taxidea taxus jeffersonii
CCCCCTTAGCCCCCACCCCCGTTTATAGCAGCAATGTCCACAATAGCCCAGTTATGGAAAGAACCCTAGATGTCCATCAGCAGATGAATGGATAAAGAAGATGTGGTATATATATACAGTGGAATACTATGCAGCCATCAAAAGAAATGAAATCTTACCATTTGTGATGAAATGGATGGAACTAGAGGGTATTATGCTTAGCGAAATAAGTCAATTGGAGAAAGACAACTATCATATGACCTCTAAATCTTTTGCCGTATCCTCTCTCATTTACTCCACATTCCCACACTGGTATTTTCTTAACTTCTTCAATGTGAAGAGGAACCTGATAACACAGCAAGTTCTTCCCACCTCAGGGCTTTTGCCCATGCTGTTTGTTCTGATTTAACAGTCATTCTTCTCTGCAGGGACTCTCAGTCCTCACTTCCTTTGATTCAACTGTTTGAATCTCAGGTTAAATATCAATTCCTTGAGGAATGAAGTTTTTCTTGATTCACTAAGGCTATGTCAGGACTCTTCTGTGGTTTCATAGCTTCTTATAATTTTCCTTTATAGCACTAATCACAGAGTGAAGTGATACATTTCTGTGATTATTTGATTAATTTCTCTCTTCCCTACTACACTGCAAGCTTCTAATGGCAAGGTTAATGGGTTAGTGCTGATTATAATACCTGTCACAGGGCATACAATAGGAAACTGTAATTAATGAGTGAGTGAATTTATTCCATATTTAATATATGTATATAAGATACTGGAACTGCTTTTCGAGATGTTTCTCTTCATACTCTCACCAGCACCCCATCCAGCATCAAGTACCGTCCTCATAAAGGTTGAAATTAAAATGACAGAATAAAAAGCATTTTGATGTCCTTTTATTGATAATGAGCTTGAATAGTCTTTGCATATTCATTAACCACTGATAAATTTTTGTCATCAGTGCATTGTCTTCTTATGTCCTTTGTTTGTTTGTTTTTTTTAAGATTTTTATTTATTTGACAGACAGAGATCGCAAATAGGCAGAGAGGCAGGTAGAGAGAGAGGAAGGGAAGCAGGCTCCCCGCTGAGCAGAGAGCCAGATGCGAGACTCAATCCCAGGACCCTGGGATCATGACCTGAGCCGAAGGCAGAGGCTTTAACCCACTGAGCCACCCAGGTGCCCCTGTTTTGTTTTTTTTTTTTAAGTAGGCTCCATGTCCAAAGTGGGGCTCAAACTTAAAACCCTGAGATCAAGAGTCACATGCTCTGCTGACTGAGCCAGCCACGTGCTCCCCTTTGTCTAATTTTTGGAGTCTCATTTTCAGTAGAACTTCTAGCTTTTTGCTGCTGCTGAGCACTTGCTGGTCTTGCCTGTGTTTCCAGGGACTGACTCTGCTAGAGGGCAGGACTCTTGCCTCTGACCTGCCTCCCAAACCAGGGGCAATCTGCAATCTTTTGCCATAGTCCACTTAGCTAGTCTTATTTAGGTGTGATGCTCTCCTGAGTTAATGAGGAATCAACTGAGGGTCAACACCTTCTTCCTGTCAAGCTTCTTTTTTGTGCTACTAGCTGTCTCCATCTACCAGCATGTTTCCAGTTTCCAGCACATTCCAATTCCATCAGTCTTGCTTTCTGCATATTTGTGTGGTTTTGGAGTTTGCTGTTCTCTTGGTTTCCGTTGGAGTTTTTGCTTCTGCCTCTCCTTCACTAAGCACCAGTCTCTCATGAGTTCTGCAGTTCTTTCACCAGGCTTCTTGTTTTTTGTTCCTTGATTGACTGCTGCCAAGAACCCATTGGGACAAGAGCACTGGAGGTCAACTGGTGGCATTCAGCCTTGAGTCTAGAGCAGAGGAAGCAGCAATGTATCATTGTGTGGGGTGCTTCATTGGGCAGATTATGAAATCAAGAAACCTTGAAGAGGTATAGTCAAGGGTAATAATATATTATATAGTATTAGTCTTGCTAACTAATTAATGAATGTGAATACAGTCAATTCAATTAAAATAGCCTAGTATAGGCTAAGGGACAGAAATCTCTAGCATAAATATGGAAAGGGGTTTTGGGATTGCTTGCTGGGTCAGGCCCTCTATAAACCCTCATTTAGTCCTCATTATTGGCATTTGGACTTGGTGGTTGTGATTGAAAAATTAATGATCTGAAGCTTCCCTATTGTGAGTCTAGTCAGCATTGACTTCCCCTTTGGACTCTGCTCCTTAACTAGTCTTCCTTATGAGCATAAGGAAACCCTCTTTCAGTGCACAAACCCTCTTATTGATGAACTCTCAGATCTGCTTAGGTCTCACTTAACAGTGGTCACTTCTACAGCCTGAAAACCTCAGAAATATTTCTTCCAAATTTATAACTGGTTGGTATCAGACCCTTAAATTATACCAGGAAATTCTAGAGGAATATTATAGGACATTGATCTGCAGCTCCTGGAGAAAAGTTGGACAAGTGTGTCATTTCTTTTTTTTTTTTTTTTTTTTAATGTGGGATCTACACCCAGTGTGGAGCCCAACATGGAGCTTGAACTCACAACCCTGAGATTGAGACCTGAGCTGAGATCAAGACACTTAACTTTCTGAGCCACGTAGGTGTCACAGGTATGTTATTCTTAATACCTTTAGATTCTGCAAACACTATTTGAACATCTACTACTGTGGTAATAGCCAAAAGAAATAAAAATTAGGACAAAATGTGAGTTTTGCCTTTATAGAAATTTCAGCTCAATACTTATTTATAGAATAAACTATAATTGAATATATACTGTGACCTATTCTTTGATAGTGTAACCAAAGGCTTATTTAATTCAATACATATTATTTAGTGCCTATAAGAGGATGGAGATACTCTTGTGAATAAGTAAGACAAAAAATTTTTCCATAAGTTTTATAGGTAAATGAGAGGTTGTTTTTCATTTGAGGAAATAAGAGAGACATTCAGTGATGAGATAGTATCAAGAGGGTCCTTAAAGCACAGGTAACATATATCCATGTTTATCCACCCACCCACCCATCCACGGATCCATCCATCCATCCATCCATCCATCCATCCATCCATCCATCTACCCATCCATCTAGCACAGAGCCTGGTATGAAGCTCACATCAAAGAAGCTTAGATTCCAAAATGGGAAAAGAATCAGGACTGTGGTGGAATAGACTGAGAATGTTTTGGAAGATAGAGCTTGAATTTCATTTAGGTGGGTACTGCTGGTTTCTTCAGGGACTACAATTTCCTGCCTTTGCTACATCAACCTATATCTTCTTTGGGGACTGGATGCACCTCAACTCTTGAAGGTGAAAGACTCAAGAAAGATAATTGCTGAAAGGATGTGGAGAAAAGGAAACCCTCATACACTGCTGGTGGCAATTTAAATTGGTATAGCCAGTATGGAGGTGCCACAAAAAATTAAAAATACAATTAATAGAACTAATGATCCAACAATTTTTCTTCTGGGTATATATGCAAAAGAAATAAAATTACTATCTCAAAGAGATACCTGCACTCCCATGTTCATTGCAACATTATTGACAATAGCCAAGATATAGAAACAACCTAAGTGTCCATCAGGAGACGAATGTATTTATCTGTGTCCATCAACAGATGAACATATATATATATATATATACACAATGGAATATTATTCAGCCCCTCAAAAGAAGGAAATCCTATCATTTGTAACAACATTGGTGAAACTAGAGGACAATTTACTATTTACTGAGTGAAATAAGCCAGACACAGAAAGACAAATACTGAATGGTATCATTTATATGTAGAATCTGAAGAAAAAAGTTGAGCTCTGAGTAGCAGAGAAGACAGTGATGGTTACATGCGGCAAGAGGGTGGGGGAAAAGGAAGGATGTTGGTAAGAGGGTACACACTTTCAGTTATGAGATGAATACATTCTGGGGGTGCCTGGGTGGCTCAGTTGGTTAAGCATCTGTCTTCGGCTCAGGTCATGATCCCAGGGTCCTGGAATTGAGCCCTACATCGACCTCCCTGCTGAGTGGGGAGCCTCCTTCTCCCTCTCCCTCTGCCAGTGTGCTTTCTCTGTCAAATAAATAAATAAAATCTTTAGAAAATGAATGAATGAATGAATGAATGAATGAAAATTAGATGAATACATTCTGGAGACAACTTACAACATAATGGTTATAGTTAATCATATCTATTATATATTTGAAATTTGCAAAGAGTGTAGATCTCAAGTGTTCTCACCACACATACAAAAGGGTAACTATATGAGGTGACGGATATGTCAGTTAGTTTGATTGTGGTAATCATTTTACCACATGTAAATATACAATGTAATGTTTGCAATATATGTTGCAAAGTATACAGTGTATATGTTTATCAAAACATCACATTGTACAAACTAAATGTATACAACTTTGTCAATCATATTTCAATAAAGTTGGGAAAAAAAAGACCGAGACTCACAGTCAGTGAAGGACACTGCCAATGCTTTTGAGAAATAACCAGCTTCTCAGAGGTGGATAAAAAATAGGCAGTCTCCAATTTCAGCCTTTCAAAAGCAGCCAAGTAGTTACTTACTACCCTTTCATTTGTGACATTAAACATCTGAGGTACTCTACTCGGTTAGGGAGAGTATAGTCGCTGACACCCTTAAGGGCTTCCAATGAGCCTGCTTAAAATATGAGACTTAAGACCGTTCAATCCTGCTGTCTTCTCATCCCTGAATCCTGTGCCACACTCAAAATGCAGGTCTCTCTGGTCAGTTTTGCTCTTATACAAAGTAATTGTCATCTTTCAAGCCATTCATGAATTCCATTGCTAACCTCTCTTTACTACATTTCTCTGAGACCTCTTCATCCTTTTTCATCTAGGTCATTGCCACTCCGTGGTCTTGCTTCCCTCCCTAATTGGCCTACACTTCACAGTGCATGATGTCAGCCACTTGCTCACCAGTATTTTTAGCATCCTAATCTTCTAATTTTACTGCACCCGCACCTTGAGCTTCAGTCTTGAATCAATTCATGTACCTGCTTTCTCCCTTACTGTACATAGGTTGCTAACATGCTGCTGGAAAAACTACAAAATTGAATGGATTTATGCCACTAGTATGACTGGTTTCAACCTCAGGTGAGGAGTTCTACCTCTCTGAAGGCAGAGCATCTACATAAATTATTTGGAATTATTCTGCATGGAAGATTTGCCTTTTTTTCATTTATTTAATCATCTACGTATATCAGTATGACCTTGTGGATATTCACTTTATATCTTGGGTTGTAATGTAATACTAGTTTATTTATTATTATTATTTTTGCTCCAATTGTTCCAGCTTTGACAGTTGGGAGCTTTTTCAGTTGGCTCCCATGTCCCTTTAACATAACCCCATCATTGTCTCTGTGTGTGTGTATGTTTGAGTGTTCCCTTACATACTGGCACAGCAAGATGTTCCAGGCTCATCTTGCAAATTTCATTCTCTAGTCATAAATGCAACCATTGAGGTGCCTGGGTGGCTCAGCGGGTTAAAGCCACTGCCTTCGGCTCGGGTCATGATCCCAGGGTCGTGGGATCGAGCCCCGCATCGGGCTCTCTGCTCTGCGGACGGCCTGCTTCCTCCTCTCTCTCTCTGCCTGCTTGTGATCTCTGTCTGTCAAATGAATAAATAAAATCTTAAAAAAAAAAAAAGCAACCATTTTCCCAAAGGTCCCTGGTTCTTTTTTTTGGGAAATGACATTAGAAATCAAGACTGGAGGGGGGGCACCTGGGTGGCTCAGTCAGTTAGGTGTTTGACTCTTGGTTTTAGCTCAGGTCATGATCTCAGGATTGTGTATTAAGCCCCACAGTGGGCTCCACACAGCACAGGGTCTGCTCCAGATTCTCTCTCCCTTGTCCTCGTTCTCTTTCTCTCTAAAATAAATTTTAAAATCTTAAAAAAAAAAAAGAAAGAAATCCAGGTTTGGGCACTCTTTGCTACTGGGCTGTCATTGCTTTCAGTCCCTCAGAGCTGTCAGAACAAGGATATATAGGTGTTATAATAACTGGCATATATATACATATTTATAAGTATTTCTGTGTGTATCTATGTGAAGTGAAATATGAGTTTGTACTGATGTCTCAAACTTGAGTCAAGTAGCACAGTGATCATTCTACACCTTCTTTATAATCTTCCATTCAAACAGTGAGAAATCTGGTTCCTTCTTTCTATTATCCACTTACTGATTTGTTCAGGTATAGTTTCTGAATTGGTAGCCTGTACACCTATGGGGAAAAAAACTTCATCAGCTAGAATATAGTGCTTATGTACAGTTAATTTTGTCTTACGCTAACCACTTACTTCCAACATTACTTAGGTCAGCACCTTTTATCCCTTTCCTTTCAGTGAGGTTGTTTTAAGTGTTTGTAATACAGTTAGATCTTCTTCTCCCAGTCTGCCTTCCTTCTTGGGATTCCAAGATCTTCTAAGTCATGTTTTTAAAAATTTGCACATATTAAAGTTTACTTTTTGTACTATAAAGTTCTGTGGGTTTTGGCAAATACATAGTATCATATATTGACCATTGTTGTACCACACAGAATTATTTCAACACCCCACAAAATCTGTGCCTCCTCTCTTCAGCCTCTCTCCCCTTGAATCCCTGATTGATTTCCAATCCATGGAAATCTCTTCTCTCTCTCACCATCTCTTCATTTCTTTAGATTTTTAAAATTTCCTTAATTGATGTTTTCTAGTTTTCCATATGTATATTCTGTATATATTATACTAGATTTATACCAGAGTATATATGTTTTTGGTGTTATTGGAAATAGTATTAAGAAACATTTTTAGATTATAAATGTTCATTACTGGTACCTAAAAAAATTTCCTTTTTCACATTGACTTTGTATCCTCTGAACTTGCTGTACTAATTTACTAGTTTCATAAGTTCTTTGTGGAATCTCTGGGGATTTCTCTATAGACAATCACGTCATCTATCACTAAAAACAGTTTTATTTCTTCTTTTCAAATCTGTGTATCTTTTTATTTCTTTTTCTTGTCTTAGTGCATTAGCTAGGATTTCTAGTATAATGTTGAATAGGAGTCGTAAGAGAAAACATCTTTGTCTTGTTTCCAGGCTTGGAAGGAAGGTATCCAGTCACTCACCATAAACTTGATGTTAACTGTAGATATTTTGTGAGTGTTAATTTTTTAAGATTTTATTTTAATTCCACTTAGTTAACATATATAAATGTTATTTATCAAGTTGAGGAAGTTTTCTTGTATTCCTAGTTTGCTGAGAGTTTTTATCACTATTGGGTGTTTCTGTTTTCTCTCTAAAGTAGAAAGTTGATGCTCTTTCTGCATCAATTGATATACCCGTATGACCTTTTTTCCTTATGCTACTGATATGGTGGATTAAACTAATTGATTTTTGAATGTTGACCAGCCTTGAACATTTGGAATAAATTCCACTTGGCCGTGGTAAATAATTCTTTCTATACATTGTTGGATTAATCAAATATGAATTTAAAAAATTTCCTGCCTTAAAGAATCTTATAGTTAATTAGAGGGGACTAAAGAGATAGACACATGCTTAACTAGGTGGAACATAGCAAGTGTTCTAAAAAAAAGAGGAAAATCTTATAGGTTTTTAATGGAGGGAAAGATCATAAGTCGTTCAGGGGCACCTGGGTGGCTCAGTGGATTAAAGCCTCTACCTTTGGCTCGGGTCATGATCTGAGGTCCTGGGATTGAGCCCAGCATCAGGCTCTCTGCTCTGCAGGGAGCCTGCTTCCTCCTCTCTCTCTCACTCTGCCTGCCTCTCTGCCTACTTGTAATCTCTATCTGTCAAATAAATAAATAAAATCTTAAAAAAAAAATAAGTCATTTAGAGGAGTTGGGAGACATTTCTATATAAACTGTGGCTAATGTAGTATCAGAATTTGAGACCTGGAGGAAATTTTTTGATCATCTAATTCAAATTCTCTTCCTTTCTTATGGATCAGGTAGTACACAGTCTATCTCTCCCTAAGTAAGGAGCAGGGATCTGACCTGAGTTATCCCATCCTTATGTCACTAAGCTTTCTTCTGCCTCATACAACCACCCACTAAAATAAGTTACATAAATCTTGACTTTTAAGTAGCTTATTTAGAAAATGAGCATGGCTGTTCCTTTAAATTTCTTCATTCCTTCAATAAAAAGAAAACTGGAGTCACTAGGTGAGTATGGAATTGCCTAATTCTGCAGTTGTGTTCCATTGTGTTCTTGTGCCTCAGACTCATAAAGCCAAACAAAGAAAAACATAATCCCCATCTGCTACAATCTGTAGCTACCCTGCTCCTCCCCGAGGGAGGTGATTCCTGGCTGATACAGCCATTACTGTATATTCTCTGCACAGACTTGCCTTTTACCTGTGAGTTAGCTCTTTTTTCTAGACTTGGGCCAATTTTTTTTTTTCCCCACAGAAAATTTACAGAGAAATTTAAGTTGAAATTCACCTGTGCTTGTTCTTTGTAATTTAAAGTGGTAAAGTTCACTTTGCCTTAGGACATTTTAAATATGGAATTTGTAATAGCTTATTCCAAGAAAGGCACATTTTTGAAGGCTATTCAAAATGAAAACAGTCGCTTTATATAATTGCTGATAATTGGGCTCTTTCTGTCATGCAATAGTGGATGGATATTTCTACTCATCTCATAGAATTAATTTTCCTGAAATAATAATTGTAATACTGAAGATAACAGTGATAGTGTCTGATATTTATACTTAATCTTCCAATGTGACCAGTACTTTCTATAGTATTTTTGTTTTGTTTTGTTTTTGTTTGTTTTTAGAGAGAGAACGCAAGCAGGGAGAAGGGGCAGAGGAGGAGAGAAAGAGAGAATCTTAAGCAGGCTCCACATTCAGTGCAGAGTCCTACTGGGGCCTCAATCTTATGACCCTGACATCATCCTGAGCAGATACTTGACTGACTATGCCACCCAGGCACCACTCTACACATGACTTTTTAAAAAATTCTCCAATCAGGGACACCTGGGTGGCTCAGTTGGTTAAGCAGCTGCCTTTGGCTCAGGTCATGATCCCAGCGTCCTGGGATTGAGTCCCATATTGGGCTCCTTGCTCAGCAGCGAGCCTGCTTCTTCCTCTGCCTCTGCCTGCCACTCTGCCTGTGCTCGCTCGCTCTCTCTCCCTCTCTCTCTGACAAATAAATAAATAAAATCTTCAAAAAAAAAAAAAAGAAAGGCCTTTTAAAAAAAAATTCTCCAATCAATCCATGAATTAGGACTTGCTAATATCATCCCCATTTTAGAAAGTAGATAATTTTTGACTTAGACAACGTGATTAACTTGCCCAAGGTGGTAGAGTTAGGGAGTAGCTGAAGTAGTAGTCGTGGTTGGTCTGACACCAGTCCTTCAGTTTTCACTGTGGTGCTCTACTTACTGGCACTTACCAGCTGTCCCTTGTTAGCCAAAGTCCTTGGCTGGCACTCATGCGCCACCCCCCACACACACTCTCTTACCCCACTGGCCTCTGTGGCTTCCAATTTCCTGACATTCAAATCCATCCACAAACAGCATCCTCCTCTACAAGCAACCACTTCCCCACATGAAGGCTTCAGTCCAGCTAAAGGAGTCACTTGGTTTCTTTTTCCCCCTCCATGAAGTTTCACCTTTTCCAAGCAGCTCCCTTCACCTGCAGTGCCCACTCCTACCTCTTCACCACCTGTCTATATTCTAGCTGGGTCAGCTCAAAAGAAAAATTTCCAGGGATGGAGAGAAGATAGGCAGTGGGTGGCTGAGCCCAAGGTGAAATAAAATAATGTTTTCTTTTATTGATTTACCAGTGTTTGTCTTTCAATTTCTGGAGAGCCTCAATTGCATGCAAAAATGTTAATAGGAGTTGAAGGTCTCTTATTCATGCAGTTCCAATCTATTCTGCAAATAAAAAACAGTGAAAATGATTCATATGTGAATAATTCCCCCAAACCTTTGCTTATTGAAATGGATCAGAGATAATTACCAGGTTGGAGAATTTGCATCCACACAATTTTCTAGTCTCACAAACATAATTTTCTTTAGAATGAATAGAAAATATTTGCTCTTTTAAAAGCTGTTGCGAATGGTGGAAATGTATTCTTTCTGTATCTGCAGAAATGTGGCTGAGCTGTCCACTGCTGCCACCCTTTCAAGCTGGGGCTTTCTCTATCCAGCCCAGCCTCTCCAGCACTGTGGAGCTCAGATCATTTTCAGCTCTCATCTGCATTCATCTCAGTGTGGAAATCTGTGTATTCTGTTGGTCATTACATCCACAAAGAAGAAGTCAGTGTAATCTTGTAGTTGGGGTGTTTGTCATTTCTTCCTGCAAGATGACTTCACATCCACATGTAAGTCAGTGGGACAAGGATCACCTGTCACATCCTTGGGGCTTATTAACTTTTGGTATTGAGTGGAGAGTAAGGGAAAATTTTAATTGGAGTTGCTCTGTAAAGGGGGTGGGGACAAATGCTTTTTGTCTGTGATCCTTCAGAACCATCTGGAATACACATGAGATTCGTTTTCTGCCATTGTCTCTCCAAAGCATCAGGCTGTTGTTCCAGGTGTGTGAAGTGCCAGTATGGCTTAGGTTTATATTTGATTTTCATTATGCCCAACAGCTTGGTCCTTTATTCTCTGAGGGATGTGTTTTCAATACCACAGGAGATTTCTTTATGCCCAACCAAATGAATCTTTATAAACAGCTCAACTGGTGTAAGGCCTCAGGTGGGCTTAAGGGACCCACAAGAACAAGGTTTATGTATAGGCACAGGGGATATTCAAGTGTGGCATTATTTAAAGGCATTTGTAATTTCTCTATTCTGGGTTTTTAAAAAAAACAAGCACCCTTCCTCCTGAGACTGAAGAACAGGTTCCAGGGTTCCTTGAAACTACATTGGAAAAAGAAAAAGCAAGACATGTACAAGATACTGAGTAAAGTGAAATGAGAATATTGTTGAAAAGAGAGGAAATAAAGAACAAAAATTTAATGTTTTTAAAGGAGGAGATGAGAAAAGAAGGGTGATATATATAGGTGCATTTCCAGAAATGGGTGAGGTTTTCTGTGTTGCTCTGAGTTAATAGTTTACCTTTAAAATGGAAAAGAAAGTAGGACACCTGGCTGACTCTTGATTTTATCTCAAGTCATGATCTCAGGGTTGTGGGATCGAGCCCCTTGTTGGGCTCTGCCCTCAGTGCAGAGTCTGTTTCTTCCTCTCTCTCAATTAAGTAAATAAATAAAATTCTTAAAAGGAAAAAAAAGTGGGAAAGGAAGTCAATAAAGAAAATGAATAAATATTGCTACATTTGATAAAAACATGGGTGAATTTTAAGAATATAATTTTAGGTGAAAAGTCCCCAGAGATTACATCCTGCATGATACCTTTAAATAACCCTTTTTATTGTGAAATATAACACACTGAAAGTATATAGAGATACACTTTTTAGAAATTTAAAAACAACCAAACAAACCAAAAGTATATATTATTAATAAATACATGTAAGTGTAATATGATAACATCCAAAGGAAAGCAAGGCAACAATGAACAGGTTTTGAGGTGAGGAGCAGGGGGATAGGATGGTCAGGGATCTGATGTAGATGTCAGTTATTATCATTTTAATTTTTGTTGGGTGCTGATTTCACAGTTGTTTATTATTAAAATCAACAAGCCAAATGAACAACAAGTAAGTAAATAAGAACCTTCTATGTATAAGTGATGGAAGCCTGTTATGAATTTAGGGTTATGATTAAATCAGTTCTGTGCACCTGAGGTCCAGTTTTAAAAATCTGCTGAAAGGAAGGGTTAAAGAAATATTTGTCCTTTGAGTAGCATACTCGAAGTATGGCTGTTCCTATGTGGTATGTTTCTTTCACCCAATATTGAACATTAATTATTCTTCCTGTCTTTAAATACAGATAAATATGTATAATAAGTGAATCTCTCTAGAGAACTCTCAATTCCACCAGCAAGCATTAGCCTTTTGGGAGATAACTCTCCCCTTGCTGCAGAAAAATACTGAGGAAGTAATTTGTTCACACATGTTCCAGGCAAAAGCGCCCTCTGCTTTCAGAGAGTGGTGTGACAGTCCTGTTTTGAGTGTCCCCCCAGTGTAGGCTGGAGCACAAGGTATGTGTCTCCCCTGTCAGAAACAAAAGAACTAAAACATCTAAGTATTAAAATGGATAACTTGGATTTCCAAGCAGAACAGCCATTCCTCCCTGACTCCCACAAACTTTCTAAATGTAGAACTTTTAATCCTGATTTATTACATTGATTCTTTGTGTTAATTGTTGCAAGGTGGGTTTCCTGGGAAACAGACTGATTTGGAGATTACTGAGATATGCTCTTGGGAAAGACATCTGTAAGCATATGAAGGAAGCAGGATGGGGCAGAGGACGAAGTTGAACTGTGATGCAGTAGTAACAAAAGCCTTGGCCGATCCCCTGGTGTACTAAGAAGCTAGCATAGCTCTGCAGAGAGGTCCTCAAGTGAGGCAAGGGGGCTGAGCCTTTGAATTGCCCCTTCTCCAGGGGAAGCCCAGATCCAAACCTGCCTTTCAGGAGGATGTTCTATATGGTATGTACCATTTTCTCTCAGACACCTTCCCTCCCCCAAGACGGGATACAATGCAGTAGCAGCCAATTTTTGGCTTGTACAAATGTACTGAGCCAACCTGTCTTGAACTCAGCATGGCCTTTTTCCACCTCTGGACTCTGGGTCTAAGATAATACTTGCTATAGTTGTGAGCTGAGGGAGAGGCGTAATTGCAGTATTAATGGGTCATAGGAATCTGGTTCATCTCCTCATGCATTTACTGGTGCTCTCTGGTCTTGCTTATGATTGATTTTTGAAGTACCACTTATATCTTACTATGGCCACTTCTCTGCTGCAGATGCCATGGCCTTATTCCAGAACTCTAGGTATTTAATGTTATAATTCTTCTATGGGAACTTGCCATGAAATCCATACTTTTCTCATCACAGATTCTTCTTAATAGTTTATTTATTTATTTTTACTTATTTGACCGAGAGAGAGAGATCACAAGTAGGCAGAGAGGCAGGCAGAGAGAGAGGAGGAAGCAGGCTCCCTGCCGAGCAGAGAGCCCGATGCGGGGCTCAATCCCAGTTCCCTGAGATCATGACCTGAGCCGAAGGTAGAGGCTTAACCCACTGAGCCACTCAGGCACCCCATCATCACAGATCCTACTGACAGGGCTGCTTGTACTACAGCCTAAACCTGCTACAAAGTCCTTTACATTTCTGGATGCCATTACAAGCTGTCAACCTTCCACATCACTCGGTAAATAGGTTGGAGTAGTATTTGCAAGTGTGAAATGTGTTGTCTTCAGAACTTCATGTGTGATAATCCTGGCATACCTCAGACCACTGAAATCCTAAGAAACAAACAAACAAACAACTTTACTGAATGTCTCCAACATACTAGCTGCTTTTGCTTAACTGGTTCAATTTTCATGATACCATTGGTGGAGTGGGTCATTGTTAAGTCACACTGAATGTCAATATCCAAATGATCTAGACCTCTTTGGACTATATTGTGACAGAGGGCAGAAGAGTTAATATAGCCTCGGGGAAAGACTGTATTGGTGTACTGTTGTCTGTCTTGCATGTGATTGTTCTTGTCCTCCTTGAGAGAGAGGGAAAAGAAAGCATTTGCTAGATCAATAGTTACATATCATATATCTGGAATCACATTAATCCTCTCTAGAAAGTATTTAATATCTGGGGCCGTAAGTACAATTGGGGCTACTACTGGATTGAACTTGAACATATCTACTGTCATTCTCAAGGATCCATCATATGATAGGGGTCACACAAGTGAATTAAATGAAAATGTGCTGTATACTGCCACCCCTATAACCTTCAGATTTTTAAGGATGCTGTAAATCTCTACTCTATTTTCAAAACATTGTATATTCAGTTTGGTTGGTTGATTCTCACTGAAGTATAATTCACATACATAAAAGTATACGTATAATTCACATACAATAAAATCTCAAGTCCAGTGAATTTTGGCAGTTACGTACAACTGTGTAACCTACCACAGTCAAGATATAAAACATCTCTGCATCCAAAGAGGTTTTCTGTACACCATTTTCAGGTTAATTCTGCCTGTCCTCTCAACCCTGACCCCAGGCAATCATTGATTCACTTTCTGCCTATATATTATATTTGCTTTTTCTAGAGTTTTATATAAATGGAATCATACAGTATGATTTTTTTTTCATTTTGTTTTTGGATTCTTTCTCTCACCAAAATGTTTTTTTTTTTTTAATTTAAGAGTACTGAAATCATATCAAGCATCTTTTCTTTTTCTTTTTTTTTTTTTAAGATTTTATTTATTTATTTATTTGACAGACACAAGTAGGCAGAGAGACAGGCAGAGAGAGGGGGAAGCAGGCTCCCCACTGAGCAGAGAGTCTGATGTGGGGCTCCATCCCAGGACCCTGAGATCATGACCCAAGCTGAAGGCAGAGGCCTCAACGACTGAGCCACCCAGGCGCCTCACTCACCAAAATGTTTTAAGAGTCATTCATATTGTTCCTGGTATCAGTTGTTTGTCCCTTTTATAATTGAGTTGTATTCCGGTAAATGAATGTATCATAATTTGTTTATCCATTCTCCTGTTAATGGGCACTGGAATTATCTCCCAGTTATGGCTGTTGTGAGTAAAGCTGCTATTAACCTTCATATCTAGTTTGTGTGTGTGTGTGTGTGTACATATGTTTTCATTTATAGCGAGTAAATTTTTGAAATTTGAGTTGTTGAGTCATGGAGAAGTTTTTTAACTAAAAAGTTACCCTGCAAACTATTCTCTAAAGAGACTGTACTAGTTTTTCACTCCCACTGGCAATATACGAGTGTATCAGTTGCTCTACATCCTGATCAACATTCGGCACTGGGATGGTTTTTGACTCTAGCCACTCTAAGAGTGAATGAAATGGTATTTCATTGTGGTTTTACTTTGCATTTCCCTGATTAATGATTTTGAACACCTTTTCATGTAATTTGGCTATACCTAATCTTCTCTTACTAAATGTCTGTTTAACTATGGCCCGACAAAAAGATTTTTTTAAAAGATTTTTATTTATTTGACAGAAAGAGATCACAAGTAGGCAGACAGGCAGAGAGAGAGAGAGAGAGAGAGAGAAACAGGCTCCCTGCTGAGCAGAGAGCCCGACACGGGGCTCGATCCAGGACCCTGGGATCATGACCTGAGCCAAAGGCAGAGGCTTTAACCCACTGAGCCACCCAGGCACCCTGTCAAAAAGATTTTGTTTAATAGTTGGTTTGTAGCCATTTTTAAAATATATTGCTACTATGTGCTCTTTCTTAAGGATATGCTGTATTTTCTCCAGTCTGTGGGTTGATTTTCATTTTTTTAAATTGAAGTATAGTTCACATGCATTGTTATATTAGTTTCAGGTATACAACATAGTGACTTGATAATTCTATATGTTATTCAGTGCTCACCACAGTAAGTATAATTGTCATCTGCCACAATAAAATGGTATTACAGTATTGTTGACTATATTCCTTATGCTTTCATCTCCATGATGTATTTATTGTATAACTGAAAGTTTGTATCTCTTAGTCTCCTTTATCTATATCACCCATTCCCCTATCCACCTACCCTCTAGGTTTCTGTATTTAAGAGTCTGTTCTTTTGTTTGTTAGTTTAGGCTATTTATTTCATTTTTTTTTTTTTAGATTTTTATTTATTTATTTGAGTGAGAGAGAGCAAGGGGGGCGTGGGGCGTGGGGAGTGATTGAGGCAGGGATGAGGAGTGGTGGGAGAGAGGGAGAAGGGAGGAGCAGGCTCTCCACTGAGCAGGGATCCAGACAGGGCTATGTGGCTCAATCCCAGGACGTGGGATCAGCACCTGAACTGAAGGCAGATGCTTAACTGACTGAGCCACCCAAGTGCCCCTTGGCTATTCATTTCTTAAGGTGACTTTGATGAGCAGAAATTCTTCTTTTATGGTTAATGCTTTCTGTGATTTAAGAAACCTTTTCCTACCTCAGAGTCATGAAAATATATACCTACTATTCTACTAAAAGCTTTATGAATCTAGCTTTTACATTTAGGCTATGATCCATCACAAATTAATTTTTGTGTATGATTGCATAGAGGTTGATGTCCATTTTTTCCATGTGTTTATGCAGTTACAGAATCATTTGTTAGGAAAATAAAACCTTTTCTTTTCCCATTGAATTGACCATGTGTATGTTGGTCTATTTCTGGACTCTATTCTGTTTCACTGATATATTCATCTATGCTTGGACCAATACAACATTGTCCTAATTATTGTAGCTGTAAAATTACTAAGTCATGCAGTGTAAGTGTTTTACTCTGTCCTTCTTTTTCAATATTGCTTTGGATATTCTAATTCCTTGGCATTTTCTTGTAAATTTTAGAATCAGCTCATACATTTCTATGAAAATCCTTACTGGAATTTTGACTAGGATTGCATTGCATTTGGAAAGATGGGATAGTTAACAGCATTGACTCTTTCAATCCACAATGGCATATATCTTTCCATTTGTTTATGTCTTCTTTAGTTTCTTTCAGCAGTGTTTTGTAGTTTTCAGTGTAGATGTATTACATACCCTTTGTTGGATTTATACTTAACTGTGTGATGTTTTCCATGGAATTATAAACTATCTATTTTTAAATGTTATTGTAAAGTGTTTTGGATTACAGTTGATTTTTGCATACTGTATATACTTAATATATTCATTAGTGTATATATACTTAATTAGTATTATATATTATATATAGTATATATAATATATATTCATTAGTATTTATACTTGTTAGTAATATTTATATATTATACTATATTATATGTAAGTGTACTTATTAGTATATATATACTTAATAAATTGATTAGTATTAGTATTTTTATTACTAGTATTACTTATTTATATTTTATTTTATTAGTAATTTTATTAGTGTTTTTGGAGATTCAGTTGGGTTTTCTATGTATTCACATGTTGTTGGAATATAGCAGTGGTTATACTTCCTCCTTTTTAATATTTATTTTTTAAAATTTCTTTTTCTTGCTTTTTTACATTAGCTTGGACTTACATTATAATGTTGAAGGGAAGAAGTGACAGTAGATATCCTTGTACTGCTTCCTGTATTAATGAAAAAGAGCTCAGTGTTTCACCATTATGTGTAATGTTAATATGGTTTTTCATGGATGCCCTTTATCAAAAATAAATTTCCTTCTCTTCCTAGTTTTTTTTTTTTTTAAAGATTTAAAGAGAGAGAGATCAAGGGGAGGAGCCAAGGGAGAGGGACAGGCAGACTCTGTGCTGAGCACAGAGCCTGGTGCAGGGCTCAGTCCCACAACCCTTCATGACGTGGGTCAAAATCAAGAGTCAGACTGAGCCAGTGACTGAGGTGCCCAGGTGCCCCTGCTAAGAGTTTTTATCATGAATAAATTTTTTTTTCATCTATTAAGATGTCAAATACTTTTTCCATCTGTTAAGATAATAATATGACCCTCCCCCATAAGGTGGATTACATAGACTGATGTTAAATGTTAAGCCAACCTTGAATTTTTTGGTTAAAATCCCATTTGATCATGTTGTATTACCCTATATATGTATATACCATGTATGTATATTTATATATACTGCTGAATTTGATTTGCTAATGTTTTGTTAAGATTTTTTGTTCTTATATTCCTAAAGAATGTTATTCTGTAGCCTTCATTTCTTGTTAGTATCTTTTCAGCTCTAATTTCTTAAATTTATTTGGGAAGTGTTCCCTCCTCTTACATTTTCTGAAATAGTTTGTGTGAAATTGGAATGAGTTCTTCCTTAAGTATTTAATAGAATTCACTGGTCATACTATCTGGGCCTGCAGCTGTTTTTGTTACAAGATTTTGGTTACAAATATACTTTCTTTAATAGATAGAAGGCTATTTGATTTTCTAATTTGTCTTCAGTCCACTTTGGAAAGTTGTATTTTTTAAGGAATTTTTTCATTTCCTTTATGTTGTCAAATTTTTTGGCATGAAGTTATTCATAATATCCACTTACTTTTTAATATTTGTAGCATCTGTAGTGAAGTCCCCCCTTTTATCTTGCTATTAGTAATTTGTGTCTTCTACTTTTTTAAAATAAATCTTACCAGAGGATTATAAATTCAGTTAGACTTTTAAACTTTTAAAAAATTTTGATTTTTTTTCTATTTGTTTGTTTGTGATTGTATTGATTTTCATTCTGTTTATTGTCCTCTTTCTTCCATTATTTTGGATTTAATTTATTCCACTTAAAAAATAAGTTTTTAAAGTGGAAGCTTAGCTAATTGATTTTTTACTTTTTTGTTCTAGTATAAGTATTTAAACCAATCCATTTTTTTCTTGAAGCACTACTTTAGCTGTATTTCACAAGTTTTGTTATGCTAATATATTATGATCTTTTCATGATCATTCAGTACAGAATATTTTCCAGTATTTCTTATAGTTTTTTCTTATTTGACTCATGAGTTATTTAGAAGTGTATTGCTTAATTTTCAACTGTTAGGGATTTTCTAGGTGTCTTATTTTTTTATTGATTCCTGATCTAAAACCATCGTGGTGTTAGAGAACATACTTTTGTTATACATTTATCATTTTAAATACTGGCAAGTGGTCCTTATGCATGTGAAAGGAATGTGCTTTATGAAATTTTGATTGTGGTTTAGTCTTAATGTTAATTAGATGAAATTGATTGATAGTGTCACTCAAATATTCTATGTCCTTAGTGATTTTGGAGGGGTATAATTTTTCCACCAGTTACTACAAGAAAACTGTTAAAATCTCCGACTATAATTATGAATTTGTCTACTTTCTTTCCCTGATTTTACCATCTGTATTTTGTTTCCTTTTATCCCCCATTGCTGCCTTATTTTCGATGAAGTCAGTCATTTTTCAGAAACTTCGTTTATCTCCTCTATTTTTAGCTCTATCTATGCATTTTAGTGTCTTCTTTGGAGATTATGGTATGTATTTTATCATAGAATATCTTTAAGGGGCGCCTGGGTAGCTCAGTGGGTTAAAGCCTCTGCCTTCAGCTCAGGTCATGATCTCAGGGTCCTGGGATCGAGTCCCGCATTGGGCTCTCTGCTCAGCGGGGAGCCTGCTTCCCCCTCTCTCTCTGCCTGCTGCTTTGCTTACTTGTGATCTCTCTCTCTCTTTCTGTCAAATAAATAAATAAAATCTTAAAAAATTTAAAGAATCTTTAAATAATATTCTATTACCTCATGAAAATTATAATAATCTTAAAACAATGCAAGTACTTTTATTCCTTCTCCTGACCTCTGTTCTCTTATTCTTCTATATTTTACTTCTGTATTTGCTATAAAGTTTACATTACTAATGTTATTGTTTTTATTTTTCATAATCGATAATCTTTTAAATAAAAATGTAATATGTGATTATATATGTTAGTGCTTTTTTTTTCCCTCATACCCAGTATTTGATAGTATTTTTCTTCAGCCTGAGAAATTTCTTTTAATGTTTCCCATGCAGATCTTCTGGGGAAAAAATCTTTCAGGTTGCCACTAATGAAGTCTTTATTTCATCTTCACTTTTGAAGAATGATTTTGCTGGGTAGGGGATTCTAGGTTGCCTTTTCTTTTTCTTACAGCACTTTCAGATATTTTCCCATTCTCTTTTGGTCTTTTCCACTAGCTTTCTTATTGTTTCTGATGAGAAGTGATACCAGATTTCCTCTGTATATAATGTGCTTTTTGTTCTGTCTGCTTTTTTAGATCTTCTCTTTATCTTTGTTTTTCAGGAATTTGACTATCATGTGCATAAGTGAGTGTTTGTGTGTGTGTGTGTTTTATTCTCTACTTGTGGTTCACCGAAACTTTTGGATCCATGGAATGATGTATTTTTATCATTTTTGGGAAAAATTCCATTATCTCTTTGAATTTCTTCTGTTCTACTTTCTTACGCCTTTATTTCTGGCACTCTGCTTATATGTATATCGGAGTCCTAGATATTTGTCCCAGAAATATAAGATGTTGTTTCATTTTTCATTCTTTTTTCTCTTGACATTTCAATTCAAGTAATTGTCATTGACTTATCTTATCAAGTTAAATAAACTTTTCAAGTTTATTTGTTTTTTCTTCTGTCATACCCATTGTGCTGTTAAGTCTATTGCTTGGATTATTAATTTTGATACCATATTTTTCTTTTATAGTAATTTTTTAAACTTTTGTTTATAGTTTCCATCTCTTCTAAAATTCTTTATCTGTTTTCACATTTTGTTTTTTCATATCTCTTCTTAAAATCGTAATTATTTTTAAAAATATTTATTTATTTATTTGAGAGAGAGAGGGAGAGAGCAAGCAGGGGAAGAAGCAGAGGAAGAGGGAGAGAATCTCTAGGAGACTCCCCACTGAGCGCAGAGCCCAATGCAGGGGTTGGTCTCATAATCTTGAGATCATGAACTGATCTGAAATCAAGAGTCAGATGCTTAACTGACTGAGCCACCCAGGGCCTCTATTATAAGTACTTTAAAATCACTAGTTTTTAATTGTGGGGTATTTTTACAGTAGGAGGTATCTCTTAATCTGGTTTGTTTGGCCATGAATCAGGTTTTCTTGTTTCTTCCTATATCTTATGTTTTTTGGATTATATGGCCAGACATTATGTGTAAGAGAATAGCAGAGATTGAAGTAGATACTATGGTGATCCTTCTTTGGGCAGGTCATCAGTGTAAGATTGTTAGGCGATCAAATCTAGACTTTGAACTGAATCTGGACTTAGTTAAGTTCAATTCACCTCTGTTTTGAATTTTTTTTTTCTTCCTTTTTGGGGCAACATCAAGAGTTTTCATTCAGCTGTGCTTAGTATTTGAGTTCTGCCCAGATTCTAGATTCTTTGGGTTCTGTGGCCTAGTTGCCAGATGTTAGTGTTGATGAAGAGCACTTCAGGGAATGTTTCACTTGGTTCCACCACACTGTCACCAATCTTTTATTTATATTCCTTATGCACTTGGTGAAAACCTGTGGGAAAATGTTAGCCTAGGGTAGGTGCAGACTCGCTCTTGGCTGGGGACTTCTTGGGATTCCAGTCCATGTGTTCTGCTATCAGAGGCTTGTTAAAGGTTTGTTTGGATTCCCCTTGCCATTATCGAGGGTACATTCCTCCTCTTCCTCCTGCTCTGTCAGAAATAGAAGTAGCTCATCTCTTTCTGTTTTTTAGTTTACTTTGGTTTGTGTCCTAAGCCCTTTCTTCAGTTAAATAAAGCCATAATTTAGTTTTTTAGCTTTATTTTAGCTTGTTGGCAATGATGTTGGAGTAGTGGTTCCGTTACTGTGTAAACTGGAAGTGAAAGTCTTTTGCTTTTCTGTTCACTATCTCAGATAGTTAAAGGCAGATTCAGAAGATTCCACCTCGTTTCCTTCAATGCAGCTGCTCTTATATAAGGAATCAATGCATTAATTGTGCCATGCACTAAGTATATCCATTCATGGTCCAGAGAAATGACCATTTGATGAGTCCATGAATTAGCTGGATTCAGTGGATCTGCCATGAATCAAATCTAGGTCAGAACACCATGTATTATTTAATTCCCATATGCTTCCATTCTAACAGTTGGACTCTAATGGCAATTCAAGTTCCTGGGTATCAGTTTCAACTTGGGCCATTTATCCAAGAGTCCTAAAACAAAGCATAACAAAAACAACAGATCAAACTGTGCATTCCCTCTCCCAAGTTTACTGTTACCCAACTATGTGGGCTTATGAGCCTTTGGGGAAGGATTAGAAGAATTCTTATCATATATACTTGCCAGACTTTGCATGGCTCTTTCTCACAGCACTTCTCTCTCTTGGCTACATTATTCTCTAACTCTTTAAAGTGACATTAAATGGAAAATTGCAGGACACCAAGAGATAGAACATGCTAAAGATCTTTTCAATCCACTTATACCGTCAAATAGAATACTGAGCAGTACTGAGATGTTTCATTACTGCTTCCAGTTCTTTGCCTAAAGGGAGGATTCTTCAATTTTTGAAGAATTCTGAGCCATGAATTGACATTACCCTCGCCATGTTGGGAATGGGCTATGGGCAGAGAGGTTCTTGAAACTTGCAACTGAGTCCCTGCTTTATTGAGGTGCTGTCTCCCAAAAGAAATATGACCCCTTTTGTTGATTTTCTCTGGGATGCCAAATTCTAGCAAATGCTTTACATAACCTGGGACCCAGTCATCACTCATTTTTTCTTGATAATTTCTACTAAACAGGACACGAGAGAGAAAGTATCTTCCTGTTCTCCAGAAGAAACACAAAGACTGGGTTTGCATAATTTCTAGACAAAGAGGGACTTGTAATAGGAAATTTACAAATATTATATGTTCTCTTTCTTTGTTGCAATATGTTGTTTATCTTCTGGGAAAGAAGCCCACAAATCTTAAAGCCATGGACCCTAGTCCAGTCCCAATCTATTAATTCCATCTCCTTCCCAGGGGGGAATGGTAGTTATATATTTCTTATTAACAAACATTCACTGAGTATCTATAGTCACCCATACATTGTTCCAAGTAGTGGAGATACTTTTGTTAAAAGAGGCAAAAGCTTTTATGGGGGTTATAGTCTAGTGAGAGAAAACAGTCAATAAATAAGTTAATATGTGAGATGGTGTTAAGTGCTATGGAGAAAAATAAAATAAGAACAGTGGATAGAGCTTCTGGATTGGAACTGGTGGTGGTTGTAATTTTAACTAAGGTAGTTAGGAAAGAGCTCATGAAAAAGGTGACATTAATGATTCTCTGTGGGAGGGTGGCAGGGAATCTGAAGGCCCAAATGAAGGGGCTTTTTCTGAACATTTCCCATTACACTTAAGTTAGCAGCAAAGTGACCCAAATGCAGGTATTAGGATCCCTTGTCTCCTGCAGTCTCTACTATGTGACACTGTTCTGAGGACCTATATGGGATTCAGTGAAGCACTATATCAAGTAATGTGGTGTAGCTGTGAACTGTTGGCAAACATGAGTTGCAACAAATTAGCTAAACAAGTCCTCATTGATTACTTAGTGTTCAGAGAAGATCACAGGTTCCCTAGGGATCTCAGAGAAATACACACTGGATTTCCTGCCTTCAATAAGCTGACAACATGGGGTGGGGATGGGCAAAGCACAAACAAATCAAGCAGATGTTTTGATGATACAGTCTGAACAGTGCAGTCGCAGAACTACAACCAGGGATGCTCTGAGGGCAGTGTCTTTTGCCAAAATCCAAATGACGTTTTTCACAGGCTTGCTGTGAAGAAAGGCAATTCTGTTCACTCACCTTCTTTTCAGCCTTGCTCACACACATGGGTTATCATACTGTCAACAGGATAATCTAATAAGAAGGATGATAATATATTGTCTTTTGTTAGCTGGCGGAAACCCAAAGACCGTGGTTGTTGAATACAGAAGGGCAGACAGATGGAAATTTCATGCTGTCCTGTAATTGCAAAGTAGCCTTACCTTTGAGAGTCCTTTTCAGAACAGCATCTATTACCTGTGGCTAAGTTGAGATGGTACATCTTAAAATAATATGGAATAGACCTACTGGTGAAATTTAATTGTGACCAATTAGATCTAGCAGAAGGAGAATTTTTATCAAGCACCATGACTTACCTAATTGGACTGCAGAAGTGAGGCTGTCATTATGTTCAGGAGAGCAAGTACTTATTTTAGATGCTAGTTTTTACACTGCATGAAAAATAGTGGCTAGAAACCAGGCATTATATTACCTCCCCATGTTGTATACCCAGGTGCCAGAAGTAACAAATAGGTAATTCAAAAGGTGTTAAAAAGTAGTCCCAGTCAAAGAAGAGAAATTCAGAAAGTCTAAAATAGACTTACTTTGTAGCAAACCAGGCTGCTTATTTGATCAAACAATTCCATTAAGGACATATCAGCGAAACCAGTGACTGTCCATATATTTTCATAAAAACTTAAGTATCATTAAAACAATCTGGTGTTTGTCTTTGGCATCCTGAAAAAGACTCAATCTCAAAATTTTTTTGTTTTTGTTTTTGTTTTTTTTTAGTTTGTTTGACTTTACTTTCAACTCAGTTTTAAAGAAGAAATATATTTACAACAGTTCAAGTTTTATGGCACATTTAAACATTTTTCCCTTCATCCTGTTACCTGTTTTATGGGAATTATCAAAAGAAAAAGAATGGTGACTATATTTGAGGCTATAAAAAGCATTTGCTTAGAAAGTGATAAGAAATTAGCATTTGGGATGCACCTGGCTGGCTCAGTCAGGAGAGCTTGCTGCTCTTGATCTTGAGGTCGTGGGCATAGAGCCTACCTGAAATGAAAGAAAAAACCTTAATATTTGGGGTCTTAAGTTTATTCGATCCCTGATTTTTTGTTTGTTTTTTTCAGTTAACCTAAAATGGGCCTCATGGGTCCTACTTCTTAACACACTCACACACACACACACATACACACACACATATGTGCATAATTTTCCCCATGTTACACATTTCCTAATTGAGAGACATTTGTGGTCTACTAGGTTTTCCTATTAAAATGTCATTAAGTATTTGATTTTGGAGTTTGAATTAATTAACTACTTACAGTTAAAAGTCTTAAATACTTAGACTTGTCAATTAAAATTAGGTACAACATTACTGGATTTTTATTGGAAATGTTATTTAAATTGTTTCAAGATAATCTCCAACAGGTCTAACTGCATCCAGATCAGAATCGCCTAGGGGAAAGGATTTGTCTGTGCTCGATGGAATCAGGCACCATCCAAAGATTAGGTTTATTCTAATTCTCTGTAGGCTTAGAATTTGTAGATAAGCAGAAAGGTCATTCCATCACTCCTAAGGTTGTCTTAATGAACCACCATGAATTGTAATAAAAGATTCTTTGGCTTCTCTCCTTGAGTCATTCTCTCTTAAGGGAGTAGCAGGAGATGGCCTGCCTACCAAGCCAGGGCCACGTTAGAAATAGAATTAGGCTGTATTGTAATTAACAGCTTGTAAACAACAAGTTCATATGTGGCATGTCACTGGTTGATAATGTGGTATGAGTTGGGAAAAACTATTCTTTTTTTTTTTTTTTTAAGATTTTATTTATTTATTAGAGAGCACGAGAGAGCCAGCGCGAGCTCAGGCAAACAGAGAGCCAGGCAGAGGCAGAGGGAGAAGCAGGCTCCCTGCCAGGCAAGTAGCCTGATGTGGGACTCAATCCCAAGACGCTGGGATCATGACCTGAGCCGAAGGCAGCCGCTTAACCAACTGAGCACCAACTGAGCCACCTTGGCGTCCCAGGAAAAACTATTCTTATGGTGGTGGTGCTGTGGGATCTGTGAGTTGCAGAATTCTTGCCAAAGGTGATTGGTGATTGCCTTTCAACTTTTTTCTCTGCCCCTGCATCACCCCCTCCTCAACCAGAGACCTAGAATGGGGAAGTGTGGTGAGTGCAGGACAGGGCATATGGTATCACAGCAAAGAAAGAAACTTTTTTAAGGCTCTGGAAAATAAGTAAGGTTTCAAGTAATCTAAGGAACCAAGCATCCAGCTGGAGGCTTGGGAGGAATGGTGCTGTAACTGCCAGGAGCAAATGCGGGTGGGCCTAGAGCATGCTGGCTGTGAAGGACATCCAGGAGAGGGAGAGACTAGCAACATGGGGAGTTTTAGTTTCTGATGGCAATAACTTAGGTTCATGCTGTTATCTGTATTTTCTCTTAAGAAAGAAACCTAAAAAAAAAAAAAAAAAAAAAAAGGAAAGAAACCTTTCCCTTGTTGTTCCTAATAAACTTGTGATCATAATGATAGCAGCCGAACAGGGCAGTCTCTTCCTATCCTTTATTTTAGATCTTTCAGGGATGCCGGGGTAAAGGTGGGGATAGAAAAGGGTTTGTAAAGGCTAGCAAAGTAATTATTACACAAGGCTAATTGATCTGGGGGCTTGTGGTCTGCATGTCAGTGGTTGGTTTAGAAGGTTGCTGGTACAGTAAGCCACTGGAGAAATGTTATCACCAGCAGCATGAATGAAAAGGTGACATTTGGCAGAGCTGAAGATGGTTTTCACCGCCACTTCTCCTGTAGAATGTTGTTTTACCAGCACCGTGACATCTTTTAGTTCAGGAAATGGGCCTTTGGAAACTATTTTTACTATTACTGTTTTTATAAGATGCAGTAGGGGAAATTGTCCAGATGGAAGAATAACAGGGAACAGGCTTCACCATAGTGTGCGTCTCCTCCCTATACTCACAACCATTCCTGGCAGCACCTTAGTTAAGGTTATGGGTGCATATATTATGGGGGGAAGAGGAATAAAAAGCACAAGGAGTTATGGAAAACATGAGACCTAGGATAGAGAAGGAAATGTGTGTAAGGTGGTACTTGCTAACGGTTACTTTGCATTTACCTGGCAAGTGCTGTTCCAAGTGTTTTACACGTATTAGCACATTTAATCTTCAGTTATTTATTTTAAATATTGGCTTAGGTATTATCTCTACACCTGATGTGGGGTTTGAACTCACAACCCTAACATCAAGAGTTGCACCCACTTCCATTGAGCCAGCCAGGTGCCCCAATACATTCAGTCTTTATAACAGTACTGTAATGTAGGTACTAATATAATCTCTGTTTTCCATATGACAGAACAGACACAGAGAAGTTATACAATTTACTTATAGTCATATAGCTAGTAATGGGCAGAGTCAGGATTAGATGCAGGGAGGTTCCAAAAGCCAGGCTCTCAGTCATTTCACTGCATTGCTTCAAAGCACAGGACACAGATGTGGGCTGACAGGGCTAAGGTAGTGGGGATGTTTCAGGGAAGGGCAATGGGGCTGCATCAAATGGGAGCCCAGTTGGGGTGCGATGTATGCTACCTCTCAGGGGTGTCAAATGTAAGATTTCTGCCAGGGTGACAAATTGCCTCAAGGGGTCTTCCAGGTTCTTTTTGAGTCTAAGATTCTGTGACCCTTTAATTGGCCTGGAAGAATGAAATACAAAATGAAAAGGGGCTGATGAATGGATGGGCATTATGCACTGAGGTGTTGGACAGACCTTTTGCCCAGGAATGGGTAAATCACAAAACTTAGGTTCACAGAAGGCATTTTCTCTATCCGATGCATCTGTCTTTTCTCTGCTGTGCCTGGGAAGTGGGTATGACTCTGCAGGAACTAATTTCAGAGAGCTCACTGCTCTGTTTCTGTTTCCCTGCAAAGCTCTCATGGTTCCTAAGTTCCTCTTTAACTAACAGTGGTTAATGTCTCTGAAACCTCTCCTTCTCAAGACCAGTTAAAGCAAGCTTAATCTTTTTTTTTAATTAACATATAATGTATTATTTGCGTCAAGGGTACAGGTCTGTGAATCGTCAGTCTTACACAATTCACAGCACTCACCGTAGCACATACCCGCCCCAATGTCCATAACCCAGACACCCTATCCCTCATCCCCCACCCCCCAGCAAGTTTGTTTCCAGAGATTAAGAGTCTCTTATGGTTTGTCTCCCTCTCTGATCCCATCTTGTTTCATTTTTTTCTCAAGCTTAATCTCTTGTCTACAGTAGGCTTTCAATCTTTGTTTCTCCTTTTTTTTTCTCCTGGTGAATTCTTCCCAGTTCCTTCAGTTTTCTTCTGAACATGAAATGACAAGAGGTCATTCATCACATGCTAATCTCTTCTGAGTAGTCTTTAGTTTAGCAGGAGCCCTGGGGAAGGTGGAACTTGAATTGAATTTAACACCTTAGGTGTAGTCTGACTGCCTTGGGAAACACTGGGCAGTCACTGCCTTCCTTGTGGGCTTCCTTGACAAAGACTATCTCCTTAGCTCCTGGACAGTCTCTTTAGAGTTGACTTGGAGTGAGCTTATGGTAGATGGAAACCTACAATCATTTTTAATCATGTATTTCTCATCCAGTATTTAAACTTATTTTTGACTAAGGACATGATATTACATATTTCTGTGACGTATCTCATCATTTAGGTTTATTCTATTGTTTAGTCTTTTTGGATATTGGTTCTGTCATGTGCAAGTAACTACATTTAAGGTCTATTTTCGTCAAGGTTTGGTTAACATGACATCAGTGTCTTACCTAAATTTTTAAAACAAGTGGTGAGGGGGGCTTGGGTGGCTCAGTGTATTGGGGCCTCTGCCTTCAGCTCAGGTCATGATCCCAGGGTCCTGGGATGGAGCCCCGCGTCGGGCTCTCTGCTAAGCGGGGAGCCTGCTTCCCCCTCTCTCTCTGCCTGTTTGTGATCTCTGCCCGTCAAATAAATAAATAAAATCTTTTAAAAAAATGGTGGAAAGGCAGGTCAGAGCCTTATGTGCTCACTCTAGGAGCTCTCATCAGAAGCAGTTTTTGTTCTCTTCGGAAAGCTAAAGCATTCTACAAGTCAGGACAGCCGTTATTCTGAATTTTAGCTAAAAAGAATCCCAGAAGATGTCTGGAAAAGCCCCTTTATGACTTGTACATCTTTTTAAAAAAATATTTATTTGAGAGAGAGAGAGAGCGCGAGCGCACAAGCAGGAGATAAGAGCCAGGGGAGAGAGAGAGGGAGAAAAGTAGACTCCCTCTGAGCAGTGAGCTTGACCTGGGCTCAATCCCAGAACCCTTAGATCAGGACCTGAGCTGAAGGCAGCTGCTTAGCCAACTGAGCCACTCAGGCACCCCTATAACTTCTACATCTTATCTGTGCACCGGTGTATAGGTCTACACCTGGGATGAATCACTGAATTATACATGGGATTGTGGGTCTTGAGTGAGAACTTGTTCTCCCAGTGTGTGTGTCTCCAAATTCCCTCTTGTAAGGACACCAGTCATATTGAATTAAAGGCCCACTCTACTCCACTATGACCTCAACTCAACTAAATACTTTTGCAGTGACCCTATTTCCAAATAAGGTCACATTCTGAGGTCCTAGGGAATAGAAGTTCAGCATAAATGGGGAGACACAATTCAACCTATAATATGTGGTGAACATGTGATGGACTACCCTGACCCCTTTCAGCTGCTGAAGATACTGCTGGAAGAGAGTCTGTAGCCATCACATCTTTCTGACATTGCCTTCAAAGCTGAAGAAAATGACCTCTCCCAAGATCTGGCTCCTTCTAGGGCAGTCTGCAACAAAAAACCAAGCAATGAGTGTGTGTAGTTTCTCAGCACCTTTATCCCAGCTTGGATATTTCTGAATGGGCATCCCAGCTGCAGAGCTCCCTTTGGGGTCAGATGGGGCCTTTGTTGGAACCATCCCATCCCACCTTATCCCCTTACCCCATCTTGGTTCTTACCCCTCTCTTACACAAGGGTGATCCCAAGACCACTCCCCAGTAACTTTCTGCAGGCTAATCACTGTTTCAGAGTTGGCTTCCAATCTATGACAGAAGGTAGTATTTATCAAAAACTTCTAAAATTTCAAAGAATCTTGCTCTTGAGCCACTAAGCTGATGTATAAAACTGGCCTATGCCGCAGATTTTTTTAAAAATCACTTTTCAAATTGCTGAATATATCATTCTCTTGTCTTGCTTTTTGGGTCATCCCTGATACACTTCATAGCATCTGATTTTATCATAAAAGTGTGTGGATAGGTGGATTTTAAAGTGTTGTATGTGGAGAGGGAAGGAAGACCGATGGAGAGCAAAGTGATAAGGAATAAAAATGCCAGCTTATTACAAATTGATCAGCTGCCTCAATTGTTAAAAATGCCAGCTGAGGGGCGCCTGGTTGGCTCAGTGGGTTAAAGCCTCTGCCTTCGGCTCAGGTCATGATCCCAGGGTCCTGGGATGGAGCCCCGAGTCGGGCTCTCTGCTCAGTTGGGGGCCTGCTTCTCCCTCTCTCTCTGCCTGCCTGTCTGCCTACTTGTGATCTCTGTCTGTCAAATAAATAAATAAAATCTTTTAAAAAAATGTCAGCTTATTGGAAAGCATCATTTTCTCTGTAAATTGTTACAAAAATTGTTATTAAAAATTGCAGTGTAGGCTGATTTCAACCCAGATGAAAAACTGTGGTTTATATACAGAAACATGTGAGGATGTATAGGTCATTAAAGGGAGACTTTTGAGGTGGTTGGGCTTCGGGTACCAGCCAGTGCTGCCATTTTCCAGCAGTGGGACCTTGGGACACCTTTCATTTCCTCATGAGAGAATTGTAAAATTGTGTGGGTTAGAGAAAGTGTATATAAGGCCCCTAGTAGGTTCTTGGCATCTACTAGAACATCAATAAATTGTGTTCAGATAACAGTAATAATATAAATAATAACAATAATAACTATTTGGGAGCAGAATGATAAATTATTTCAAGTGACTCCTATGTAAATTTAAAATGTATTCTAAAGTGAACATAACAATGTATAGATTATTCTAGAAACATGGCTTGTGTTAGCTCATACTTTTAAGATCCTTCTGCTGAAATCATCTCTGCACCAGCAATGCCAAGATTATGCTGAAGGATATGTTTTTTGTGTGTGTAGTGTTTCAAATAGCATCTTCACATCCAATTTCCTGAATTGTCATTTCAACACTTTGCAGTGAAAGAAGTAAGCTATCACTTGAAGAGAATGTATTATATAAAATGTGTTTCTAAGAAACTTGAATTTATTTGAAAAATTTTGCTGGGTCTCAATTTGCTAATGAAAAAAACATTATTTCATGTAAGTAGCTTTCTCAAGAATTGAAACTTCTCCATTAAGTGCTAAAGATTTCATATGGCACCAGGTTTTTAAAGGTTTTTAAAAGAACACCTAAAAGCACCAATGAACAGTTTATTCTGTCTGTGTGTTCAGAATTAGAATAAAGCTTTTGACAATATCATCAATGCACTGACATTATTAAAGGTCCTAACCTTATTATGGAACATTTGAACAATACTTGTTTGTTCGTCCCAGAATCACATAAGAAAGATCTTTGGGTTTCAAGGTTTTCAGTTGCTTTTTTCTTTTCTTCTTCTTTTTTTTTTAAACCAAAAGTGATGTTGGCAATGACAAAGAGTAGAGTGACAAAAGTGGATGGGACCTGTGGAGATAAGTTCTCATGTTATCGTTAATAGTGATAACAATCTTTAAACATGGGCAAATTTTTTCATACACATATTTTTTAAAAAAGCAAAGTCTTTGCATAAAATTGCTTTTTTCCCTTTGGAACTAACTTACCCTTTGAGAGTTATATGAACTTTATAGTAGATATTTCAGTAGTGTCTTACATTGCATCAGGTGAGGAATGTAGGTTTTTCTAAATTTAATTTTTTAAAAATTTATTTGACAGAGATAGAGCACAAGCAGGTGGAGCAGCAGGCAGAGGGAGAGGGAGAAGCAGGCTCCCCACTGAGGAAGGAGCCTGATGTGGGGCTTGATGCCAGGACCCTGGGATCATGACCTGATACCATTTGTTGAAGAGACTGTCTTTTTTCCATTGGACATTCTTTCCTGCTTTGTCGAAGAATAGTTGACCATAGAGTTGAGGGTCTATTTCTGGGCTCTCCCTTCTGTTCCATTGACCTATGTGTCTGTTTTTGTGCCAGTACCATACTGTCTTGATGATGACAGCTTTGTAATAGAGCTTGAAGTCTAGAATTGTGATGCCACGATCTTTGGCTTTCTTTTTCAACATTCCTCTGGCTATTCGTGATCTTTTCTGGTTCCATATAAATTGTAGGATTATTTGTTCCATTTCTTTAAAAAAAAAAAAAAAGGAGGGTATTTTGATAGGGATTGCATTAAATGTGTAGATTGCTTTAGGTAGCATAGACATTTTCTTAATATTTGTTCTTCCAATCCATGAGCATGGAACACTTTTCCATTTCTTTGTGTCTTCCTCAGTTTCTTTAATGAGTACTTTATAGTTTTCTGAGTACAGATTCTTTGCCACTTTGGTTAGGTTTATTCCTAGGTATCTTATGGTTTTGGGTGCAATTATAAATGGGATCGACTCCTTAATTTATCTTTCTTCTGTCTTGTTGTTGGTGTAAAGAAATGCAACTGATTTCTGTGCATTGATTTTATATCCTGACACTTTACTGAATTCCTGTACAAGTTCTAGAGGTTTTGGAGCAGAGTCTTTTGAGTTTTCCACATAAAGTATCATATCATCTGCAAAGAGTGAGAGTTTGACTTCTTCTTTGGTGATTTGGATGTCTTTAATTTCTTTTTGTTGTCTGATTGCTGAGGCTAGGACTTCTAGGTACTATGCTGAATAGCAGTGGTGATAGTGGACATCCCTGCCGTGTTCCTGACCTTAGCAGAAAAGCTCTCAGTTTTTCTCCATTGAGAATGATATTCGCTGTGGGTTTTTCATAGATGGCTTTGATGATATTGAGGAAAGTGCCCTCTATCCCTACACTTTGAAGAGTTTTGATCAAGAAAGGATTTTGTACTTTGTCAAATGCTTTTTCAGCATCTATTGAGAGTATCATATGGTTCTTGTTCTTTCTTTTAATGATGTCTTGTATCACATTGATTGATTTGGGGATGTTGAACCAACCTTGCAGCCCAGGAATAAATCCCACTTGGTCGTATACCACATTTTCTCGATCCATTCATCTGTTAATAGGCACTTAGGTTATTTCTGTATCTTTCTATATCTTAGCTATTGTGAATAATGATGCAATGACCATGAAAGTAAGTTATCTCTTTGAGAAAATAGCTTTGTGTGCATTGGATATATACCTAGAAGTAAGGTTGCTGGATCACATGGTAGTTCTATTTTTCATTTCTTGAGGAAACTCCATACTGTATTCCACAGCGGCTGTATCAATTTGCATTCCTACCAAGAAAGCACAAAGGCTCCATTTTCTCCATATCCACACCAGCATTTGTTATCTGTCTTTTTGATAAAAGCCATCCTAACAAGCGTGAGGTGATACCTCATTGTGGTTTTGATTTGCATTTCTCTAATAATTAGTGATGATGAACATTTTTTTGATGTACCTGTCAGTCATTTGTATGTCCTCTTTGGAAAAATTTTGAGTTGATTTTGTCTGTGGTATAGGATAGGTAGGAATCCAGTTTCATTTTATTGTAGGTGGGCATCCAGTTTTCCCAACAGTATTTGGTGAAGAGCTTGTCCTTCCCCATTGTTTGTTTTTGGCTCCTTTGTTGAAAATGAACTGACCATATAAGCACAGGTTCATTTCTGTGCTCTACACTTTTCCATTGATCTATGTGCCTTAATGCCAATACCATACTTTTTTTTTAAGATACTGGGACTTGGGTAAATTTATTTCTTTGACAATTTATTTAATAATATAAAAGTATGACCTTGAAGGAAGAATTATTGCAAAAATTCATGATAATATCTTTTTTTTTTTTAAAGGTTTTATTTATTTCACAGACAGAGATCACAAATAGGCAGAGAGGCAGGCAGAGAGAGAGGAGGAAGCAGGCTCCTCACTGAGCAGAGAGCCGATATGGGGCTCGATCCCAGGACCCTGGGATCATGACCCGAGCCGAAGGCAGAGGCTTAACCCACTGAGCCACTCAGGTGCCCCTCATGATAATATCTTATGCATGAATTTTCTCATTTCTTTTTTTTAAAGGCTTAAAATGTATTTTAATAAGTAGACACTGCATTACTGCTCCATTTCTCAGAAAAACTCCAAAGATACCAGGGACTAATCAAACATGGTACGCCAGTAAAAAATAATGCACAGCATAACTACCTAAGATAGGCAAGGCTAAGAGTAACTGTCTGACCTTCAGCACATAGTAAGCTTGTTTTCAAGATTGTACTAGGCCTATCAAGAAAATATATGAACAGCAACATCATAGATACAAAAGGGCCATTCCTGGGTTGTCCTTACCCAAGAAAAAAGATGGAGAAAACTTAACACAAGATTTTGTAAAGATGCACTAAAATGAAAATCTCTAAGAGAAAATGTCTTCCTTAGACATGAAGGGGTGATGTATGGAATATAATAGAACTGTATGTTTGTTGTCTGTGTCCTCTCTGGACATTTGCCTGAATTCCCACCTGCAAGTGAATGGAACAGTAGGACTAAGGTCCTTGGGGTGGGATGATTGTTTTTGTGGTATATGTGGCAGTGCCCCTGGGTTTGGAGGGTATAAGAATGAGAAAGCAAATACAACAGAATGAGTAAAGAACAGAATGATCAAGATTAATGGAAGCTGTAACTGGATCCATTTTGCCACAGTTCCTCCCCACCCACACCCCCAAGCCCTCAACAATCATGTGAGACTTCAGGAATGCACCGCACAGAATCAATTTGTTAAATGATACACCACACAGAACTGATTTGTTGAATATCGTCCCTCCTTTACCCTCAGCCTCCAGCAAACTCCCTCCGAGTAGTCCAGACAAGGAAGACCTAACTATTGGGAGAAACCCCTAACACATTTCCAAGGCAGAATTCAGGCTAGGCTAGGGTCCTTCTTTTAAGGGTTTATGGGAAACTAGACACTGAGATTTTTGTTAGTATCAGAGATGTTCTTTTGGAGCAAATTCAGCTCTAGGAGCTGCATGGCTGAATGCAGGGTGGGGGTGAGGTGGCATTCCACTAATTGCCCCAGTTTCTTCCATTGTAGCAGCTTGGCCAAAGCCTTCAGTTGTTGGTGGGGTCAATCGCAAGGTTCCATCTGGCATAATGGTGACAGGTCCTGGAGGAGCTGTTCCAGCTGGCACTGGAGCAGGGGCATGGTGACTCTGTTGTTGATGCCCACAGCACCTCCCATTGCTACCTGGCCCATCCGTATCTCCTGTTCTCTTGCATCAGGGCACATTCCCTTGAATCCTTCCTGCTGTAGCTGCCTCTTTTCTTCCTGTTGCTGCCACATCTCTTCCTCACAGTGCCTGAGCTGCTCCTCCTGTCTGAGCTCCAGTTGCTTCCGTTTTTGCCTTTCTTGGTTGGGCAGCTCTTCCATCCTCTGAAGTTCTTCTTGATGCCTCATCAAATCCTGTCTCATTAGCACGAGCTGGTGTCACGGTGGGCAGCCCCATCTCCAGCTTCTCACAAGCTTCCTTGATGTTGTGGTCCACTTGGTCCTGCTGCCTCTTCTCCATCTCAGTGAGTGCCTTCCAGCACGTGGCATACTCATACTCAGAGGAGCCAGGCTGTGCAGATTTGGGTGGCTGCTCTCTCTCCTTGTGAAATGGCTGCTTCTTTATCACCAGCTTCTCGGGAAGTCCATCTTCATCATCCAGCTGGTCCATGGGCTCCACAGTCACAGGCTGAGTAAATACGGTCAGCAGGAAGGCCTTAGTGGCACCTGTCCGAGCAGCTGGCTTCCCTGAGAATTCAAGTTCCTTCCCCTCGGGGCATTTCTTGATCATCCACAATGACTACAGCCCTTTCCACCTGGCCAAACATGGAAAAGGCTTCCCCCAGCAGTTCTTTGAAAACACACCAAGGAAGGTTTTGGACCGTCCTGGGTGAACTACAGCTGGCAGAGCACACACACAGCCGCTTTCCACGGAGCGGCACGTTGTCCAGCTCTGTTTTCGCGATCTCCCCTAGTGTTCCTGTTTGCCAGAGGATAGAGCCAAAGCCCTTCTCCTTATGAATGAAGACTCTGCCTGCCATCCCATATTTCTCAGAGTTTCCTCATCTCATCCTCAGTGAGATCAGGAGGAAGATTGCCCACAAAGAGCTGGCTGTGTTGGGTGAAGGTCTTCTCTCCTGGTTTCCTGAAATTCTTCAGGTTAGTAGTCAAGCGTTCATTTTGGCTGCTGGCTCGCTGTCCATTTGCGGGCACTGGTGGTGGTGGTGGCTGTTGCTGCTGGTGGTGACGCTGATGATGCTT
>ML110542.1:0-24505 GCA_003697995.1 Taxidea taxus jeffersonii
TAAGCTCCTGGGGGACCCCAGGCTAAGACAAGCCTTCACACAGGGTCTGACAGCCAGGAAGTGAGCCCTCTCGGGCTCTTGGTGTGGACACCAGGTTAGCCCAGATCAGGAAGGGACCACAGAACCTTGGCTAGTGCTGTGGCCCCATGGAGAGGGGCTTGCCGATCCCTGCTGTCCAGGGATCGGCAAGGCCAGGTCCCCACCTGCCTGGAAGATGGTCCTCGTGGTCCCAGGGAAGCCAGCTGGCGCTTTCCTCTCCCAGATCCCCAATACCTGCTAGCTAGGGGAGCAGAGCTCTCTTCCAACTCTACTAATCCCATCTGCCCTCATCCTGAATGCTACCCCAACCGCTACCATCTCTCACCCCATCTCCACTTCCTCATTCCTCCAACAAAGCGGACACCCCTTAGAGACCCCTCGCCTCTAAATCTTGAAGCTGCCACGAGAGCCCCAGCTGTCTGGGCCCTCAGCCACATGAATTCAAGCCCCCAGGGGGCACTGAGGTCACCTCCCCGAGAAATCCCTATGATTTCATCTTCTATTTAATCTTTATTTCTTCTCATACTTTTTAGAACTTCAAATAATTTCTCATTTGTAGTAACTAGGAAGCCATAAATCGCCCCTTTATGTCTGAGGAAAATCAATTGTTATTTGACATTTTACCTTAATATTCCCGACTTCCTTCAACTGTAATAAAGCTTCCATCTGCCTTTTATTTTACAGGCAATTAGTAAGTCACCTTTTAAAAATTTCTCCACATTTTCTATCAAATGAATGCCAGGATCGAAAGGGGAGAGCTGTTTTATGGGATTGAACTCACTGAGTAGAAGGGGTTTATCTGTAGCCTTCGAGGTACCAACACTCATTAATGGGTTTTATTGATTCGGGGGCTTTTTAACCCTTAGCAATAATACAGGTGTCGCCTGCCTGCGGCACTTGGGAGGGGGCGGGGATGTGGGCGGGACAGGGAGAAGCCCAAGGTTCTGAGCTCTGGCCCAAGCTGAAAAACTGGAGAAATGAGTTCTAACCCTTTGAAATGTGATCGACCGCACTCTCAGAGGCAAATCACAGTGCAGATACCCTCTTTTTTCCCAAAGAGAAAGGGTTTGGGGGTGGTAGGGGTTGGGTGTTGGAGGGTTTTTTTGTTTTTTTTTTGTTTGTTTGTTTGTTTGTTTTTTGGTTTGGTGTGGTGTGGTTTTTCTCAAATTACCCAGGGGAATGTGACACTGTTGCCCTCGCCCCATGGGATCAAAAGAAAGGCTGGTTTGGGGGGGGGGGTCCAAGGACCTAACACATTGTTCCTAGATCTGCCTCTTTGAGCCCTGAGACTTTGAGCAGGTCACTGAAGGAACCTGTGAGGTTTAGTTTCCCTCACTGCAAAGAGAGGAAAAGCATCCCCTCCCTGCCCCCCTCACAGGGCTTCGGGGGTCTGCCCAGCAGACCACATTTGTGACAAATGCTTGGAGCCCCAAGTGGGGCATCAGAAAGCACATAAGGAACTAATAGGAACTGTGGTCACAAGCAGGAATCTCAGTCCACAATCTCCAGATGACATCTTTCTTGGTTCCTTCCTCGTGCCCAGCGCCCCTTCCTGCAGGCCAGGGTCTGAGCCTGGAGCCCAGGGCTGGAAGCTCTCAGCTCGGCTGGAAGCAGAGATGAGAGCCCAGTACTTGACAACTGCCCAGAGTGAGTATTGATAAGGTGGAAAAAGCCTCACCATAGATAAGCAATGAAGCAGGTACAGGAAATATTCATGGCAGGTTCCTGGCGGGTATATGGTATTAACTCTAAAGTTCTTCCAATGTTGGTATATGCTTGAAATTTTTAATTAAATTGTTGGTTTGGGGGGCAGGAAAAGGCTGGGGCAAATCCATGTGGGGCGCCTACCTGTGATGATGTGAGCAGAGGAAGAGGAAGTCAAGGGGCCTTCAGTATCCAGAGGAATCTGCTTATAGGAACTGCTACGTTGATCCAAGTTCAAAATGAAAAATACAGGGTCCCAGGTTCTTCATTATTAAGAATATCAAGGGGCGCCTAGGTGGCTCAGTCGGTTGAGCAACGGACACTTGGTTTTGGCTCAGGTCATGATTTCGGGGTGGTGAGATGGAGCCCTGCCCTGCGCCAGGCTCTGCGCTCAGTGGGGAGTCTCCTTCCCATCTCCCCCTGCACACCCCCCACTTGCACGCAGTCTCTCTTTCTCTCTCAAATAAATAAATCTTGTTTTAAAAAAAGAACAAGAATATTGAGATGGTAACAGCAGAGCAGGAAACTAAGTGTGAGGCCTTCTAAGGCAGGGCCGGTGTCACCTCCAGGTACCCCCACCCATGGCGCCAGCCCTGCTCTCTTAGATGAGAGGTCGGATTTGACTAGCTCCTTCCCACCCAGCTCTTTCTGTCCCATCTTAAAAGAACAGTACTCTGAACCTGGCATCTGATGCAAGTGAACAATAAGTAGGCAGGTTGGGGCCTTTTCTAATAAGAGCTAATGAACTCAGGTAGCCGAGCCATGGGCCAGGCTCCGATTCAGCACTTGACCTTGTATTAAGTCATTTAATCCTCCCAAAGATCCCGTGCAGAGATAGGACTCTTACAACTCCCAGCGGGGTGCCAGTGAATATCATCACAGGTGTGTCAGGGCAGTAGAAGCGAGAACTGCAGGTCTAACCACATTAATATGGGGTTAGACCAGCCCTGATTCCCCCCTCCCCCACAAAGCGATAATTTCGGTTTCCCCGGGCTCCCTCCCTGCCTTGGGGACCCCACTGACACCTGGTGGCGATCTGTGAAATTGCAGACCCAGTGTCTGGGAGGTGTCAGACAGGCGCTTCCTCCATCTTCCAGCCCGGAAATGGAACTCTAACCCCAACTCCAATAAACCCATCTCCCCTAACCCCAAATCTCTCAGTCTGAAATTGCCCCTAACCACTACCTTCTCTAACTCCATCTCCCTTCCCCAGCTCCTCAAACACAAAGCAAACCCAGCCATTTCGATTTATTAGTCACCTTGCCTCTAAATCTTAAAGCCACCATACCAAAGGGCCCTAAATGCCATCATGGAAAGAAGCAGGAGCTCAGCTGTACTTGAGTGAATCAGGAAAACCCCCTGCCCCCGCACCGAGGGAGGAGGCCCTTTCGGATGGGTAGGACTTGGCCAGGGAGGCAACAGGGGAAGGACATACAGGAAAAGGGGACAGAAGTTAAGCCAGGATTTGTAAGAAAAGGACACAAGGTATGTTTTGTAGCTGGATGCACTCTACGATTATTTCATTTCATCCTCACAAGCAACCTTGCCCGGGAGCTATTACTGCGCATGCTCCAATACGAAGAAATTAAGATTCAGGAAGAGAAGCTTACCTGCCCGAAGTGATTGGACGTCCAAGTGGCAGGGCCCGCTTGTCCGGTGTGAGTTGTGGAGGATTTGAGCTGGAACGGATCCGAAAGACTTCTAGATCACCCAGGAAAAAATGGCGAATGTGCAGAATGGCTTTCAGGGGCCCTAGAATCCTTGCTACTGAAGTCTGCCTGGTCCTCAGAGGCACTGTCAGGCTGGGTAAGGGTCCCCCCAAACCAGCGGGCATTGGCTAGGCTGCGTTTCCAGGCAGGACAGAGAGGGCTGCCGGACTGAGATTTACGATGGCCATGGCCTTCATGACTTAATGGTCAGGAGTTGAGCTATTTTATCTCATCATACAGTTCTGCCTAGAAGTAGCTGCAAACCCTCATTTCAGGATGGCTTTCAGTCATGAGACGGTGACCTCTGTCTCTCTTAAATCATTTTAATACTCAGGGCAGCAGGCTTGAGCTCCCTTCCACCTGCAGTGTCTTTCCCCATCAGCCAGCCATTTTATTCTCTGAACGAAAGTCTCTCAGGGCCAGTTCTCCAAGGAACATGGAGGAGGGGCATAAAGGCCCATCTGGTGTGGCCCAGGCTGGGACCGTCTGCCCACCCCAACAGAGCTAGAGAACAGTGGGGGAGCAGCAAATTGGCCTGGCCTCTCCCCACACTCTCTGAGGATAAACATAAACACCCTCCCTCCCTCCCCCTCCACGCTCTCTCTCCCCACCTCACGCTCTCTTCCCTCCTCACCTCTCAGCCTCACCCAGCTGGTCCCCATCACCCTCTAGCCCTTCCCTGGGATGAGACTGCTTTTGGAGCAGTTCAGATGAAGGCATGACCCTTCCTCCCCAAGGGGTTCAGCCCTTGAGGAAGACCCTCCAGAAGACCTGTGTGTAAGAGGGTTCCCTGTGTTCCCCGGACCCCTCGTCCCAAGTACAAGTGTGGGGATTCATCTCCACACCTGTGGCTTGCTTGCTTTAGGGCTCCAGGGGTCCAGGTAATGTGTGTAGAGATAGAGCCAACTTCCCATCCTGGGCGCAGACTGGATCCAATAGCAGGGCCCTGGGCACAGGGCGTGGGATGGTCTCAGCTGTGTGTACTGGCAAAAGTGATTTCACTGGTCCTTCTCGCTGTCCACTCACCAGCCCTTCCTGACTCAGGGAAGGGGCCTCGGGAACCACCTCATCACATCTGTCCCTAAATCCAGCACCCCCTTGCTTACTCATCTTCCCCTTATTCTCCCCTGAGGTCCCACCCCTCCCACACCCTCTTGGCCTCCACATTTCTGGGTCTTTCTCGGTATATCTTGATGGCCCATTAAAGGCCAAGTGCAAATCATTCGCAGCAGATAGTTGCCCCTCCCCAAGCTGGGAAGGCCGGTCTTCAAACCCTCCCTGGGAGGTGAGATGCATTTGTACCCCAACCCGTTGGAGTCAGGCCCTCCCCACACCTTCCATCCCCAGAATAAGCAGTAAATAAAAAGAAGAAAACAAGAACAGGTCAGTGTCCATAATAAAACAGAGGGTGACTCCTGACAGCCCCCGGGGGACCCACTGCCCCAGGAAGTATTAGTAACACACTAGCTGCCTCACCTCAGCATTCGCTTATTATTTGACCTTTATAAGGAGCCTTCTGGAACCTCATCTCTTTCACAGCCAGCACGTGAGATGGACATTATTCCTAATAACTACCATTAAAAATCACCTACTGTGTGCGAGGTGCTTTCAATATGTTCCATGAAATCCTCTGGTTGACCCTGCAAAGGTGCAACTATTATTCCCACGTCACAGGGAGGACTCTGAGAGGTCAGTTGGCTTGCCCCAGGTCATGCAGCTAAAAGGGAGCAATGGTCCAGGTGGGTCCTCACTCCCGTGTTGCAGGTGCTGTTCCCTGATTTCTGCCTGTTTGGCCACAGACCATGGCCCGGCGGGGCTGCAGTTCTAGGCTCTGCCGACAGAGGGCGATCAGGGGCTGCGGGCGGCTGTGGGGCCCCGGAGCCCGCGGCGGACTCGCCCCAAAGGCGGCTTTGCCTGGAGCCCAGACCGCTGGGACCCGGGACTCCTCTCTCGGAGGCCACCCTGGAGCCAGTCGTGGGAGTCCTACCCTGCCAGAGCGTTTCTTTCTTCCAGAAACTGGAAGTGCCCTGGACAGCGACGCCCGCGGCCCCTGGGCATTATCAGGCCCCCTGTAGCAAACCGGAGGTGCCTTCCCCTCCTCCCCCTTACCCTGCGCCTGACTCCCAGGTTCTGCTCCGGGTTGGTGATGGAAAGGCTGAGGATTTCTCGGTGCCCCTGCTGAAATCGCAGCATTAGGGCGCTCCGGATCCCTGAGTCCCTGCAGGCAGTGTGTATGGAGGAGAGGGGGGGTCGTCCTCTGCCATTTCAGAAAACCCAAACGGGAAGGGACACATCTCCCCTCTAGAAGTCTGCACTGAGTAACTGAGGGGCCAAAGGTTGGCCACCATGCAGACACTGGGGGTCTCTGATCCAAAACTAAGAAACGTCACAGGTGCCCGATATGGAGGAAGAAATCAGAGGCAAGTGAATGCAGCTTCTTTGGTAAATAATACCAAATCAGAGTCTGTGAGAGTTGGGGGCGCAGCTTGGTGGTCAGTAGAGGTGAGGTTTCCTTCCTACCGCCCCCAACTCTGCCAGTCTTTGTCCCGGCTGTCTTCTCTCTCCCCTAAGGAGAAATTGGCATGAGTCTCCTAAGCCTCGGGGTTCTAGGTCCTCCTCCCCACTGCCTAAGCCATCAAATCTAATTACTGGAAACAGGGTTTTGTCCAAAGAAGAACAAAATGGGCTGGAGGCTGGGGTCCCTCAGATGTGGCCTGCACGGGAGGGCAATCAGGATGGTTCTGCCAGCGAGGGGCTCCCAGGCATGGTCTTTCACCAGCCTCGCCTGGTTGGGCCAGGAGGGACCCACAGCCAAAACTCTCCTCCGGTAGAGGGATTTAATGTGTCCTGGGATGCAGGAGCAGGGGCCACAATGCCCTTCTCTGGGGAAGAAAGAGGCAGATGCTCTGGTCCCCTTAAGCAGCCCCTGCCACACTCGGGGACAGCCTCTGCCTGGGCTGCCCAGGGGCATCCAAGCCTCCCACAGGAGCTGCCTGGGACTCTGGCTCACCCCCAGGAAAGCAGGAGCAGCCTAACCTTTCATCTTGGCCTTTCACTGCAGCCTAAGCCCCCGTGAGGCCAGAGTGAGCACAGAAGCACAAAGGAGAAGAGGGTTCTCGAAGGAGAAAAGATTTTTAAACAAGGGAGGTGAAGAGCCCTGGAGCGTGGTAACAGCCCTCTCAGATTTGTGCCCCAGCCCCAGCCAGCAAGGCTCCCAGGGGCGCCCACAATGTCGCAGGACCTGACCCTGGTCACACAGCCAGTGATGGGCAAAGCCAGGCTTCAAACTTTCTTTTTCTGCTTTTTTTTTCCCCCTTTAAGATTTATTTATTTATTTGGGGGTTGGAGTAGGGGCAGAGGGCAAGGGAGAGCAAATCTCAAGCAGACTCCGCTTGCTGAATGCAAAGCATGAGATCACAAGCCTGAGATGAGGACCGGAGCCGAAATCAAGAGTCTGTCACCACCCAGGCACCCCAGACTTTGAACTTTCTTTGCTGATTTCCAAGTCAAGAAAGAAGGAGGGAGGGAGATAGTGAAAAAAGAAATGCTGGACATGTTAGAGGCCCGAGGAACACCCGCTGCTCCTTCGAGAGTCTTCCCTCTCACGCTGGGAGTGAGGGGGGTTGACTCTGCCCTCCGGCCCCTCCCTCTGCGTGGATTTGATTGCTTTTCAAGTTCAGTGTGCTGCTCAGTGACTCTGTTCAGGGCAGGCTGGACTGCTCTGGTCTAAATACAGGTGCCCCCCAACCCCTGAATTTATAGAAGACCCTGAGACCCAGATAATCCAGGTCTGGTAGTAATTTAAGGAGCTTGCTGCCAGCCCAGGGGCATTCCAGTGTCAAACCCTAGGGACCTGTTGAGCTTATAGCCGGTTCCCCCGGGGAGCATGAAAAGACAGAGCGTGCCAAGCCTCCTTAAGGGTCCTCTGAGCCTCTTGCGACCCTGCTGCCTTCTGCTCCCCACCTGCAGCAGCCCGCCTCAGGCCATTTCTCTCCCTGATTCCCCGGTGGCCTCCCACGCAAGGAGGCCACCTTCCCCTGCCCCCTGCAGGCCCTGCTTCCCCTAGCTCACCCTGGGGCAGCCCAGTGCCCTGGTGCAGACACTCACCCCCTACCCCCCACAACCTTGGCTCCTTCCCTTGGCCTCCAGACTCCTTATCCAAATTCCCCATCCTGCACTCTGGCTCTCCAGGAGGACGCTGAACCTTCCCTTCTGGTTTTGTTCCCATTCCCCCACCGCCCTGACTTTGGGCTGCCCCATGTGCATTCTTGCTTTGTTCTTTCCTATCCCGGACACACACCCCTACCACCTAGAGCTCACATATTTTCCTCCAGCCTCTGGGCCTCCTGAGTCCTACCCCTCCTTCCTCGCCCTGCTCCAGCCCCACCCTCCCAGGACATTCCCAGGGAATCTAGCCACTGGAGCCTTTCAGAATCTGAGCTGAAAAGGGCCCTGAGATTTCTACACCCTGATGCACGGAACTCAGCACGTATGGACTCTCAGCGGCATCAGTCACGATCAACTTGCCAGCAGGAAGGTCTTCTTGGAATACTACCAGATTTTTCCAACATGGAGATCAGATCATACCATGCCCATCCCAACAGCCCTCCAGGAGCTCGCTATGGCCTGAGCCCTGCCGCCCCCCCACCCAACACCCCATACAGGCCACACCACTGCCCATCCATCCCCTGCCTGCAGAGAGGAAGGCTGTCAGTGAGGGGCTGTGGAATCAAGGAAGGAGGAGTCAGAGAATCTTAACCTGTCCGCATGGATTGGGGGTCCCGGGCCAAGCCAACCCTGTGCCCAAGGAAGACCAGGACTTTCTCAGACCCAAGAGTCTGCCCTGGGCAGCCATCACCATGAGATTTGGGAGGAAGATATGGCCACCTTTGATGGCCTGCTTACGAAAACCTCCATAGGCATGAACAAGGCAAAGGCAGACTCTGATTGCATCTGCCTTCTAGCTGTGCCACTGGGTCTCACTGGCAGGAGACATCAAAGTCCTATAGTGAGGACAGCTAGTCCACCCCACTGACTTTCACAGGTCTTCCATTTAAAATCCAAGAAAGAAAAGTTTGGACAGACAGAAGTCTGAGGCTGTGTTGGAAGGGAGGGGCTCAGTAACCTGCAGTTAGCTCTCTCCCCGCCCTCCATGTCTTCATGCAGCTGTTTGCAAGGCAAACATAGAAGCTTGACACCCGTGCCGGAGGGACAAGCTTAGGTGGGGACCCATTGCAGAATGTGCTGCCATTCTGCTTCATACCACCAGGTGGCGCCCCAGGGCTCATGGTCTTGTTCCTAGCGCTAATATGTTTCAGCCTTAAACCCTGGAACCAGTTTTTGGTCTTCTTCCTCTCAGCATAGGTGAAAGCTCTTTCAGAGGCTACAAGGGAAGACCCTTTGGACCAGGATGTGAGAAGCTTCGAAGGTCCAAGAACGGGGACACTGTTGGGGCACCAAATGTGGGAGCAATGATGTGAGTTAAGTGGACAAACACTGTCGCTGCTGGAAAATGTCACCTCCCATCAAGCACTCAGACTAAGCCAAGGCTGAGGACATGCATCGGTGTGTGCACACGCATGTGTGACAGACCAGAGAGCCCGTGCACCTCAGAGATTCAGAGCTCGTCTCTGTGTCCCATGGCCTGAGCGTTTGGACTCATGAAATCGTACCCCACGGCGGCTGGTGACAGCGAACCTTCCCGTGTGCAGAGGGAGAAGGATGTGGGGACACTTCTGTCCTGCTGTGCCTCCTAGCACATCTAGCTGCATGTGCGTGTAGCTGGGAGGACCTCAGTGGAGCATCTGTGACTGTGCTGTGTGTGTGTATGTGTGTGTGTGTGTGTGTGTGTGCGTGCTTAGGTGTGCAGCGTACCCCTTGCGACCTGCCTGTCCTGGGGCTCAGGCAAAGCCAGCTTGTTCTCTGTTTCCTCCTCCGTGACACAGAGTCCCGCCAGGCTGCTGCTCTCCTTGGCGAACACTGCACCTGCCTTTCTCTGTGGCCGCGCATGCCTTAGGGGGGATTGTTTATTTCTTCAATTAAAAGAAGAGAGGCCCTGGGAGGCTGCACACTCGAAATTACCACATTTTAAAATGCTGTGACATTCATGAAGCCATAAACCTCATGGTGGGTTCGCCTCCTCTCTGGACTTGAGCAGCCCCTCTCCTGAGGCCTGGGGTGCTCTGACCTTCGCCTCTGTGCGGCCAGAGAGCTCCCAGGCGTCTCCATTTACATCTGTCACCATGTTAATCTTTCCGTTCTCAGAGGTCTCTTTGGCCTCGGCGTGATGTTCGGGAAAGTCTAGGAAGCCGAAAACCCAGATTCTAGCCGTGACCTTGGACAAGACCCTCACTTCTCTGGGCCTCAGCCTCCTCTGCAGTTAAATGAAGCTAGTACACACCATGATGGGACGCTCCTTCCCGCTCTGCTGCGTGAGATTGGAGGCCCTTTGTTAGGTAGAAGCCGGCACAGTGAGCACAGAGGGAAGTTGGCATCAGCCCCGTCGTACAGGAGAAGAAGAGGAAGGTTGGCAAAATCCCTGCGGGGACACGGCGCTTTCCCTGAAACAGACAAAGACAGAGGGAGCCGCGTGAAACAGACATGTGCTCTCCGTCCTCTCCGCCCCAAACAGCCGGGGGGAATGGATGAGAGCTTGTCTCCCAGCCCTACGCAGTAATTATTGGTGTTCATAACGATGCCCTGAGGCATTACATTCCGTCAGAATCATCAAAGAAAGATTAAACCATGCCTCGTATAATTGCTCTTTGAAATACCTCCTATTCTCTTGCTTGGAAAATTGATAACCTATGGATTTTCAATTAACTTTAAGTTACGAAGAATCCTCCGTTTACCCAAGTACCCCATCCATTTTCTGTTCCTTGTAGGGGGAGTTTATTATCCATCTCTGGCCGTATCCCCCAAGGATGTCAGAGTTTGGGGGTGGGAAACAGCAGATCTGGAATTGGAGGCTCTGGCTCCAGGCCTGCCAGCCCCCTAGTTTCTCTGGCCTCGGGCTCCTCACCTATAAAATATGGAATTAATGCCAGACCTGCTCCCTTGGGGTCACTGCCAGACCAAGTGGGTTATGGGTGTGTATGTAAATGGCATGTCTGTACAAATGAGAGGCGTTCAGGAAGCACTTAAGAACTGCTTGGGAAGACTGCAGGCTTGGCCAGCAAGACTGTGAGCTTAAGCGAAGAGCCCCGGACAGGTTTCCTGGACCCGTGGTTTTCCCCACAGCAACCAGGGGCAGCCTTGGCGAGCCACTAGGCCGCCCTGGACCTCGGTTTTATCATCTGTACAATGGGGAGCAGGCAGACTTGGAGAAGACCAGAGCCTGGCAGTTTGAGAACTAAATCTTGCCCAAGGCCTTTCTTAATTGACCAGTAGGGTTTGAAATTTATTGGCAATATTTAAGAATAGAGAGGTTACCTGTAAAAATCTAGAATCATGGCCCTCTCTCTCTCTCTTTTTTTTTTAATGGCAAAAATAGAACTACGCTCTTGCCAGACAAAATAGGGTGTGCCAAGTCGCTGTGGGGGCCCCTCCGTCTCTCACTGCACCCTGCCCCCATCCCCCTCAGCTGGCTCCCCTGGCTTGTGTCTACTTGCCTGGCCCCAAGTGGGTTTGTAACCCCAGACTCCGTGATCTGTAAGGCTTTAGGCCTTGACCCATCCCAGCTGCCCCAGGGATTCTGGCCTTCATCCCAGGGAAGGGAGAGCCATCAGGGACCTCCCCAGAGCCACCTTCCCACCTGGACCCTGGCTGGGGAGAGGCACATTCCTTCAGCAACCTCTGGGCCCAGGCAGAGCAGAGCACTGCGGAGGAGACCCCCCCACCCCACCCCCACAGCCCTCACAGCCAGAGCCAGTCACTCACAGCTGTGGTTACCCGCGCTGATTTCTGTTTTAAAAAATACTGCTGGATAAACAGTGAGGGAAACCCGAGCTCTTCCCACACCACATAAATCCCCGGTTTGCTGTCCTATCTGGTTAGCTGGTTTCTGCCCCCCCCCGCCCCGCCCCATATAATGGCATTGTCGCCTCACAGGGGAGGGCTAAAAAGTGTACCCCGGGAAGTGGGGGGCGGCTCCGGGGTCTCCCAGGCTTGAGCCCCAACCAGCCCCGTGGCCACCCTGCTTCTCTCGTTCAGCACTCACTGCCCAGGGGTGCTCACTGTTGTCCACACCCCCTCCACCTGCTCGCCCTTCCTCCTCCCTGCTGCTTTGTCTCACTCAAAAGGCCTCCAAGGGAGACCTTCCTGGGGGACCCTGGGCTCTAATTCCTAGATAGCCACCCCCAGAGGCAGACCTACCTGATGGTCTGCCGCCCCTCACCCTGGCAGGCTCCCCAGAACGCTCCTTCCTTCCAGAGCCCTGGGTCAAAGTGCACATATCTTGGCTCAGGAGGTTAAGGCCATCTGGGTGGCTCTGTGGGTTAAGACTCTGCCTTCGGCTCAGGTCACGATCTCAGGGTCCTGGGATCAAGGCCCACATTGGGCTCTCTGCTCAGCAAGAAGCCTGCTTCCCCCTCTCTCTCTGCCTACTTGTGATCTCTCTCTGTCAAATAAATAAATAAAATCTTAAAAAAAAAACTCTTTAGAAAAGAAGAAAGTTAAGGCCCTGGTCCTCTCTGGCTCGAAGATGAATTTTGCCTTAGATGAGGGTTGCTGGATTTGGGTGGGGCAGGGAGGAGGCGCAGGAAGGATGCCCAGTGAAATTCAAATTTCAGGGAAGCAACAAATAATGTTTAGCCCAAGTATGTCCCAAATATTATGTGGAAAATACCCACTGGGCACCCTGTATTTTCTCCAGCTGCCCTACCTTAGCGACTTTCTCTGAGAAAGAAGGGCTCTGCCGGGGAAGATGAGGCTGGGTTTGGGGGGGTCCAGCCTCCCTCGCGGCTATGGGTGGCCAGGTGACAGGTGTTGGCCGATGGGGCTAAAGATCAGTTGTTGACCAGCACTTCCAGAAAGCCCCCTTGAATGGGGTAGAGAGATGGGGAACCCTTGTCGGTCCTTCCTCTGACTGCCACTTGAAATGCTGATGTGACAGCAGAGCGTGAACCCCCAGCTGGATGAGGAGACCCTCGGAGGCAGGAGGCAGAGGGAGTGACAGTGCAGGTGGTCCTGATGATGTGGGTGAATGGCCATCCCCGCCGGCTGGACGGCCACCTCGGACTCCTTTTCTTGGCGAGAATAAGACTCTGTGTGCGTTTCCCCTTCTATTATTCTGATATACTTGGGTCTCCTACACGACCCAAGTTCCCCTGTCCCTTCCCTGTGGGGGGCCCCTCCCCGCCAGGGACATGGTCCTGAACCTGTGCAAAAACTCAACAGGCACCCCAACTCCTTCAGAAGCCCAGAAAGGGCTCTGTTTTTCCAGAGCACCTCCTGAATATCTGTACCTCCTCTATTCGGTGAGCTGCCACTTTTCAGTTGGGGAAACTGAGGTCACCTGACCTCCAAGAGCCAGGGCTCTGATGCAGGACCCTGAGTGCACTGTTGGGTTTCTCAGTCCTCCACCCACAATCCTGGGAGCAGACAAGTGATGGGCAGCACCAAAGATAAGCATACAAGAGAAAACTTTCATCCGAGGTAGCTAGCTCTATTGAACTCAGTGTTTTTGAGGCGGTAGGGAAAGACCCCGTCGTTGATTCCCAAGGGTGGAACTCCTTGGTCCCACCTTGCAGGCTTCACAGAGGCATCTGTAACAGTCATGAGTACTGTATTCTGGGCTTTACTCCCTTCTCTCCCGACCATCCTATTATCTGAGCCTCACAAAAGCCCCATAGGGCAGTAACAATCGTGCTGCCTCAAACCCAAGAAGAGGGGCGCCCGGCTGGCTCAGTCGGCTGAGCGTCCAACTCTTGATTTTGGCTCAGGGCGTGAGCTCAGGGTGGGCTCTGCCCTCAGTGGAGTCTACTTGAGATTCTCTCTCTCCCTCTCCCTCTGCCCCTCCACCCTACTCCCAGGCACTCTCTCTCTCTCAAATATATAAAACCTTAAAAATAAAAAAACCTTGCAAGACACCAAGGGTATACACATTCCAGATAAATCCCAGGCCCAGGAGTAAACACTTCCAGGGCAGAAACATTTCTGCCATATTCAGAACTTGTCTGTCTCCTGTCCCATTCCTAAAGGAGGAGGAAGGAAAAGTTTCTCCCCACTTTACAGATGGGGAAACTGAGGCTCAATTGATGAAGTGAGCTGCTCAAAACCATGCCACTTATTCATGGCTGAGCTGAGATTTGAACCCAGACTCTCCTGGTTCCCAAGGCCAAGATCATGACCTTCTGTTGGGTTGCCATAGAAGAAGGTATTGAGGGGTGCCTGGGCCGCTCAGTGAGTTGAGCCTCTGAGACTTGGTTTCCGCTCAGGTCATGATCTCAGGTGCCCTGCGTTGGGCTCCACACTCAGTGGGGAGTCTGCTTGGGGACTTTTCTCCCTCTTCCTCTGCCCCTCCGCCTGCTCTCTTCCTCTCTCTCAAAATAAATAAAATAAACCTGAAGAAGAGGAAGAGGAAGAAAAGGAGGAGGAAGAAGCAGGGGGAGGTATTGAGGGGCTAGGCTGGGCCATCTTCATCCTCCAAGAAGACGTGACCTGCCCAGCGCTCTAGCAGAGAAAGGAAAGAGAAGGCACGATGAGCCTCACGTGCCTCACCCATTACCATCAGCCAACTCTGGTCACAGACATCCATTCATGTATCCCCCAAACAGCCACATGAGGCTGGAACTGTCGTCTCCCCCTTGCCAGTGAGGAAACTGAGGCTCAGAAGAGGGATGTGACTTGCCTGAAACCACAGAGCTGTTGAAAGGCCAGGCCCCACCTCGTGCCCAGCCTTCTGCCCCCAGGCCCCAGGCTCCCCCCAGACACCCTGCGGCTCCAGGCACAGGTGGGTGGGGTGGCCTAGCACACAGGGAAGCAGGTCCGGTCCTCGGCGCCAAGGACAAGCCTCCTTGTCGCGCACAATGGGGGAAATTCCAAAAGTTCCTTGGGGTGGCTCAGGTGTGGCCCACCATCCTCCTGACGCACGCTCTTCCTCTTCCTCCTCCTGCCACCCCAACAACAACCAGAAGCGGGGTCCCCTCCCTTCCTGAAAACCCTGCTCCCCTTGGGGGCACAGTCACGGGGCTTTTTTTCCACAAACAGCCACTTCCATCCATCTCTGTCTGGGGGCCTGCGGGGCCCGGAGGGGGAAATGCTGACCTGGAGGAGGTTAAAGGTGCTGGTTCCCGGCCTTCATCTAACAAATGGGCTGCCGTGAGGGGAGGGACTGTTGTTTTTTCCTGGCCTCCGAAGAGGGGCCTGTCAGGAAGATGTAGAGGCCTACGGGGGGCTCCCCCTGGCCGTGCCCCGCGGGGCAGCTGACAGAGGCAGGCAGCTGCTCGGGCACCGGGGTGCAGGGGGTTGCCGGGCCTAGCCGAGTGCACTGCACCCCTGCCGTGCCCCTCTCACTGCACCCCTGACCCCTCGGCCCACCCCTTCCTAGGGGCCAAAGGCCGCAGCTGGGCTTCCCTGGGCCTGGCCTCCCCGGGCTGGGCTCCCCAGGCCAGCTGCAGAGGCCCAGGAGTCCAGTTACAACTGCTGGGAGGTTTTCCTGGGGAAGCTAACAGGCCAGGGCTTCCTCCCAGCCTCCTGTGGACTCTTCTAGAGCCCCCACAGCCTGAGCCCCCTCGAGGGACTGCACGAGGCTGTGCGGTACAATCTCCTTAGTCCTCCTCCCTCACAGTGTCTTTTTGGAATCCTCGAGTTAAGGAGAAGGAGATTGGCGAATAAGGGACCATGATTATCTATCACCTTCTCAGAGCTCCACTTCCCAGAAACGACTCCTTTAGATCCTCAGGTGTTTGTGGGGTGGGCATTCAGCAGGGCCAGAATTCAGCGGGGTTTAGACTCCTGGGTCCTCCACCTTCCAGCTGTGTGTCCCCAGGCACGTTACACAGCCTGTTATACGTTCCAAGTCTTCTTCTGGAAACACGGGGCTGATAAGAAAAGCACTTGTCTCACAGTGCTCTTATGGGGATCCCTTGGGGGAATATTGTGCAGTGCTGAGGTCTCTGGGCGAATGTCAGCAGAAGAAACAGAAGCTCGGAGAGAAGCGGTGACTTGTCTCAGGGCACGCCGCTGGGAAGCGGCAGACCCAGGATTTGAACCCGCAGCTGTTGAAGCCCACAGTCCATGCTCCTTCCTCTGCGTCAAGCTGCCCCAGACAGGATGCCTTAGGGCGACTCCTGCTTCTGCCTCTTCTTAGCTGTGTCCCTCTGAGCTAAGCCTCATTTTCATTTGTAAAATATTGAACATAATTCTTAATTGACCCATAATAGGAGAGTCATGAAGTGCAGAGGAGAAATGTGTGTGTAACAGCTAAGTCCTTGGGCAAAGCAGAGATGAGTCTGGTTCATGGCAGTGATCCCATCTCCTCTCCTGGTCTCCAACATCATGCCCATTCCAGAAGTCCGATGCCAGTTTCATGAAGAGTGCGTGCGCGGCCTCCAGGATGCAGGGCTGAGGCCCCTGGGCCCTCCTGGCATCTTTGGAACCAACCAGCACATAGTGATGTCCGTGCCCATTTCAGCCCTGATCTTGCTGCTCTGGGCCGTGGAAAGATTCAGTGGGAGGGGAGCTCTGGCCCGTGTGCTTGGAATGTCATCCTCCCAGAAATTATATTAACCCTCCTGAGAGACCAGCAGGGCATGGGGATCAAGTAGATTGACGGACCAGTAGAAAGGGGAGTTGGTCCTCCTGTGACAGGCACGGGCCGGGAAGACCACGTGATCGTTCGCCAAAGAGAACTCCTTTGGGAAAGAGCATCCCCCTGATTTCTATTTCCATGTCCCAGATTCCACAGAAGCTGTGGCCTCGGGGGCCGGGGTAGGGGAAGCAGGTGGGTGGAGGTGAGGGGGCCTGGAAAAACGTCCAGAACCTTATCTAGGAGCCTTCTCTTTGCCATGGAGAAAAACGACTTGAAACCCCCCTAGAGAAGAGTGTGGCTAATTGGCATGTAAGTCAGGGTTAAGGAACGGAAGGAAGAATCGGATTGTTTTTTTAAGTTACTGAGAAAGTGAGAATGTCACTTTGGGCAGAGAGAAATAATTTTTTTCTGGACTGTCTTTATGCTACAGACCCTAGTGGGCCGCTGAGACCTGCAAAAAAGATTTCTTTTAATCCTCCTTCCTCTTGGCGAGCAGCAGCAGAAGGGCCTTTAAATCAAATGCAATCAGCAAACTTGTCTCTTGCACTTAGTTCCCGCCTCACTCCCCAGAATTTGGCACTTGATCGATTCTGGATCTGACTTAAGGCTTTTTCCAAATCCAAGACTTGGGGAATTTTGTTAACAGCGCAATAAAATAACTTCATAGCATACAGGAGGCACATTAAAGACGTGGTGTGTGTGCGCTTCGCGCTCTCTCTCTCCTTAAAATTAAAAAAAGAAATACAGACAATGTTTCTTTAAAAGTCTCCATCTGCAAATCCCATTAGATGTGCATATAAGGTTTCTGATGATTAATAGTTCCCTGCTCGGGTTTTGGTTGGAGGGGATCGTGTGTGTGCTGGTTAACCCCTCCCTCTCCTCTCTCACGTTTCACTTCAGAAATTTGTCACTCTCTCCCCACCGCAGGATTTAAAAGTGTGTCTCGCAGCCCCCGGGGCTAGCCCTCTGCAGCCACTCGCTGCCAGCTCCAAGACAAGCACTCATCAGCGGGTGCGTCTGGGCTGCCACGGTGAAAATGTTTAGTGTCATCGGCGACCAATACACATCCAGGGGACCCAACTAACGCAGGCTGGTGTGTCGGGGGCGGGGGCAGGAAGCCTGGAGCGAGGTCTGACCTAGGTGTGTGCGCACACACATCCCAACAGCGGACCACACGTGTGTGCACTTGAAGGAGAGACTTGAGTTTTGGTTTTTGTTTTGGTTCCTGGGGTGAATTTTCTGCTGAACGTTTCCCCCTCTTATTTATTTATTTATCTTTTTTTTTTTTTGCATTTTTAAACAAATCTGAATATAAAAAAGTGTGAGAATCCAAACTTTGAAAAGACCGAGGCGCGCAGCAGCGGACGGCAGATGGATCCCGTGGCCAGCAGCTGCCTGAGGAACCCCCACCCCCCGGCCCCGGGCTGGGGCTGCCTTCGAAATCCCCACGCTGAAGCCAGTGGGGGCTCGGGGCTGCCCCACTATCCGCCAACGCCATTCTCCTTCCACCAGAAACCTGACTTCCCAGCTACAGCGGCGGCAGCGTATCCCGACTTCTCGGCCTCCTGCCTGGCAGCCACCCCACACAGCCTTCCCCGGGAGGAGCGCATCTTCACTGAGCAGCACCCCGCTTTCCCACAGCCCCCCGATTGGAACTTCCCCATCTCAGAGGCCCGGCGCAGGCTCAACCCGGGCCCAGCCGGGGGCTCCAGGGAGATGGGGGCCAGCAGCCCAGGCCTGGTGGACACCACGGGAGGCCCCGGCGAGGACTACGAGGTCCTCGGGAGCACTGCCCAGGAGACAGAGAAGAAATCAACCAGACGGAAAAAAGAGAGTTCAGGTATGTGGTTGAGGAGCCGCTGAGCGTTCCTTTGCTAAGCGGCCGGCCCTCTCTGATCCGAGCTGCTCTGACCATGAATTTCGAACAATATTATCTAATCAATCCAAAGGCAAGAGTTGCCTTTGGGGTTTCTTCTACTCAAAGTTCTAGGACTCTCTGGTCATTGGGTTTGTGTCTGGGCCCCCAGAACTCCCGGACCCCAGGAAGGTTATGCCAGCAAGTGAATGAAATAAGATCCACAGAGATTGGGAGGGTATGTGGGACGGATCCTCGGTGCGGGTTGGCAAGGGCTGGAGAGGGCTTTCCTGAATCTGGGCTGCCTTCGAGTCATGCTTCTCCCCCTGCCCCCCGAGTGCCCCTGGCAGGCCCCAAATGGTCCCGGAGCCAAAGGGTTTGCTTACTGGGGGAGTCAGCTGAGATGGGAGCTGGGAGGGCTAGGAGGACCAAGGCTGGAACCCCAGTGTTGAACAGAGTCAGGACCCTCTGTCTCCAGGAGCCTAGAGGCAGAGAAGCAGGCCTAAGGCTGAGAAGGGAGGGGCAAGGGGGGAGGAGGAGATGGAGTGCAGAGTTTTGGGACAGACTGCCCATGAGGTACCTGGGCCAAGAGGGCAGCTCAGCGTGCTAAGGTCTGGGGGACCCCCAGCAAAGGTATCCTCCCCGAGGGGTCCTCCTGAGGGATCACCAGCCTTGGGAAAGTCAGGGAGACAGTGAGCCAAGGACTAGGCCTGGACCTCAGAAAGCAGGCAGTGCCCAGCTCGGTGCCAGAGCCCCAGAGGCCAGAGGATGGAGCCGGCCTGCTTGTTAAGATCCCAGCTACTGTCCATCTCCTCCCTGTGGAGGGGACATGTGTCCTCATCTCTCCATGGAGCCCTCCTGCCTTCTCACACTGCCCATTCACCTTCCTTCTGGTTCCCTGTCCCCACCTTGCCCAGAACAAGACCGCGTCCACACCTCCTGTCCCCACTGCCCCCTGTGTCCTCCGACAGCTGCCCCCGGAACAGGGTCTGTCTGTCTGAACAAGGAGAGGGCTTTCCTCACAGGGCTGACCAGCGGTAGGCAGAAAATGAGAGTGCCAACCAAGCAGCGAGAACACGCTGGGCCTTGCAGAGCACTTCCCCTGTGACACAGATGCCCCAAGCATCTTCTTTTCGCAGAACACTGGCCAAAGCTGGGGAGGGGGCGTAGTGGGGGTGGGGTTGGTGCAGAGAAGAATATGGAGGTCTCACCCCCAGAGGGCTCAGACTGAGAGGGAAGAGAGGCCTGCAGATGTCTGTCTGGCAGTGGCTGTGCTAGGATCAGGGATGGGTTCGAGGTGCTACAGGTACGATCAGGGAGGGGTTCAAGGTGCTGCAGAAAACACACGTTAGCTCTTCGGGGTCCCACTCGAGTGTGCAAAGTAAGCCCAGCGGGTCTCAGCAGTATCTCTGCCCTGTATGTGTGGAAGGGGGGGACAGAGAGTTTGAGGAGGATACTGCCAGAACGGGGTCTAGAGAGTGACCCCTCGTCTGGATTGGCCCAGGACTTGTCTAGGTCTAGTATTGAAAGTCCAGGGTGCCAGGAAACCCCTCAGCCCCAGAGCCAATCAGGATAGTTGGCAACCCTGGACTCAAGTTCAAGCTTGGACCTCAGAGCCCAAATCCCACACTCTTCAGCAGATTTCAGGCATAGTCCTCATTTTGAACTATTTGGTCTCCATGCTTAAGCCCCTCCCTGTGCTCATAGTGGAAGGCCACAGCCTAAGAGGAGGGCCCTTTAAATCCCCAGCTGGTGAAATCCTCAATTCTTCCTGGCCCCAGCTGGAGATGTGCCGAGATGGGGCACTTTCTGCTTCTCCTCACCAAGGGTCTCTCAGCAACTTGGCTCTGTGCCTGGCTGAAGAGCTCTCCCCACCCGGGCTCCTAAACCCCATAGCCCCTTCATCTCTGCCCACACCTCCGTTGGCCGCATCTAGCCCCTTTCCAGGGAACTGGGAGCCGAGGCACTGGAAGGCACAGGCAAAGGGCTGGGCTCAGGCACAATCATTCTGCATTCCAGCAAGCCTCACATGGGCCTTCTTTCCTTTGGGCTGGTGGTCTGCAGCACCGCATTAGGGAGGGAGCGCAAGTGCCAAGTAGCTGAACTTCCCAAGAGCACGTGGACGGACACCTTCCCCTGAATGTTGAATGTCCTACAACTCTTGGGGTGAGGTGGGGGGGGGGATTCTGATCCAGGAGCGGCCCCAGGAGCAGCATCAATGGCAGCAGTCAGGCAGGGCACAGGAAGCTGTGTTTCATTCATTCTCCGGGATTCCAGATCTGCTCTGTGTTCAGCATGGGCATCTTTCTGTCCCCGCTTGTTGCTTGAGTTTCCCTTGGAATTGACCTGGAGCGGGAGGAGGTAGGAAAGATCAGCTTCGTAAGAGCCTGAATGAAGGGAAACACGGAGGGGCAAGGCCCCCAACCAACTCTAGGATTCTGGAATCCAAGAGACAAACCCACAGAGAACCCGCACCCCACTCTACCAATCCCGAGCCACCGCGTGGAGTCTCAGTTTAAACTTTCGATGTTTCGTTCCTCACGGATTTGTTTGCATTCATTTTGATCTCTTAAAACATTGCATTAAAAAATATTATTCGTCTTGAAGACTGAGAGGTTTTGACACCACTCGCATTTTGCCGCCCAAAGTGAGTGCCTCGCGTGCCTCACCATGGCCCGTGCTAAGCTGTCTCTGAAGGTTAACCAGCCATCCATCAGAAATGTGTTTTCCATACTTCTCCACGGGCAGGTTGGCCGGGGGGCCTGTCGGCACCACAATCTGGGCTGCAGGACTTTGGAAAACTTCTTAATTTTTTGGAGCCTCCGTTTTCCCAGCTGTAAAATGGGATCCTAACAAAAGCACCTTCCCTACAGAGTCACTGTGAAGGTTAAAAGCAGTGATCTGTGAGATTAGCCCCGTGCCTGGCACGTGGGTTCCATAAATGGCAGCTCTGATTAGGGGATTAGGCCCGAATTTCCAGAACCAGCCTTCAGAATAGAAGCGGGGAGGGGGTGGTCGATGGAATTGATTATTTCAAATACGCTGACTCAGGAATTCCTGAATCTGGAGTATAAGACCTTGGAACTCCTTGCAAGTATCGTTGGTCCTCAAATCCAGTTGTCATTTAGGAGATTGGAGCCCAGAGATCTGCTGGAGAGGCTGGTGGGGTGAGGTGTGCCAAAAGGCTCCCGGTACCGGCTGGCAGAGGAAGCTCCAGCTACAGAAAGTTACTGGAAGTTCGTTTCAGGAGGAACGTTCTCTCTTCTCCCCTCTCCTGCCAGCCCCAGCTGCTCCCCCGTCATTCCCACTAGAAGTGGAGCTGATTTGCTCAAGTAGATGACTAGGAAAGCGGGGGTCCCTGGCTCCCACTCAGAGACCTTCTGTTGGTTCACAGCACAGACCTGATTTAGGAGACCATCACCGCAAACACTCCCAGCCCCAGGCCCTTGGGTGTTAAAGACCCCTGCTGGCAGGGACAGCTGCGAGGCCACTGTTGTTTGCCCCCGATCTGTCGATCCGTCTCGCTACTGTGGTTGTCTTTAATTTATGAGAATGAGGGATTTCGCGGTGATTTCCTGGCGGGGTTCAAGGGAAGGTCGCGCATGATCCGCCTGGCTGTAGGTGAATCCGATCACCCGCCTGGGAGAGCCCCCGTGCTGGGGCTCAGCCCTGCTCATCGGTGCTCTCACGTACTCTCCCTGCCTTCCTCAGACTCGCTTTGTCCTGCCCCCTTCGCCAGCGCATGTGTGCCTTCCCAGGCTTATCCTTCCTCGATTCCTCCCCTGTGAGATATGATTCCCCACCTGCCTCTGCGTAGCCACACGAAACTGCAATTTCTCCTGAGGTTTATAAACTCTCCCAGATCGGCCTCTTTCTCCCATCTGCTGCCTACAGAGTCCTCACTCCCACCTCTACCCGTCCTGGCTTGCTTCAGGCTTTCTTCCCTTCCTCCTACTCCTCTGCCTATGGAAGTCCTTATTTTATCCAGCCCCAAAGCCACCTCTCTCCAAGAATCTTCCCTCTCTTTTTTTTTTAAATGTATGGCTCCACTTGTGTATAACACCATTTCAGTGAAAGCTGTTGAAAAAGTTGCCAGTTAGTATGAGCTATAAGCACATTGTCTTGCAACAGATCTCTAGAACTTTTTCATCTTATGAAACTGAAACCCAGGGCGCCTGGGTGGCTCAGTGGGTTAAGCCTCTGCCTTCAGCTCAGGTCATGATCTCAGGGTCCTGGGATGAAGCCCTGCATTGGGCTCTCTGCCCAGCGGGGAGCCTTCTTCCCCTCTCCCTGTCTCTGCCTGCCTCTCCGCCTACTTGTGATCTCTCTGTGTCAGATAAATAAATTTTAACATATATTTTTAAAAAATCAGAAAGTGTGAGCCCTCCATCTTTGTTTCACTTTCTCAAGATTGTTTTGGCTGCTCAGGGTCCTCTGAGATTCCATATGAATTTTAGGATGATTTTTTTTTCTATTTTGGCCAAAAATGCTATTGGGGTTTTGATAGGAATTGCACCGAATCTGTAGATCACTTGGAGTCGTAAGGACATTTTAACAATATGAAATCTTCCAATCTGTAAACATACAATGTCTTTCTACTTTGTAGTGTCTTCTTTCTTTTCTTTCAAAATGTTCTGGAGTTCTTAGCATACAAGTCTTTTACCTCCTTAATTAAATTTATTCCTAAGTGGTTTTTTTTTCTTTTTGATGCCATTGTCAATGTAAATTGTTTTTGTAATTTCCCTTTCAAATTGTTCATTGTTCATGGATCAAAATACCGCTGGTCTTTTTGTGATGATCTTCTATCCTACAACTTTGCTGAATTCATTCATAAGCTCAGAGAGGTTGTTTCGTTTTGTTTTGTTTTTGGTGGAATCCTCAGGGGTTTCCATATACAAGACCATGTCATTTGCAAACAGAGATCATTTTACTTCTTCCTTTCCAATCTAGATGCTTTTTTTTAAAAAATTCTTTCACCTGATTGTTCTGGCCAAGACCTCCAATATTATATTGAGTAGAAGTAGCAACAGGGAGCTCCCTTGCTTGTTCCTGATCTTTGAGGAAAAGCTTTCAGTCTTGCATCATTGAGTATGAGTTTGCCTTTCATCCAGAGTTAGAGACTATGACTGCCTTTTCCCTAAAATTGTAGTGTCTGGGGGTCTAGGATGGTATATGATTTGTCTTTGCAATCTCCCTTCCCTTGCACCTACTGGGACATTTACCCCAGAAGGAGCTCATTCACTATCTGATCAACAGTCTCCATGACAGCCTGGGGTTCATTCATTCATTTTCTCCCCTTCTTTCCAAGAGGGGCTCCACCGGCTGGCCTGAGGGTTCCCCCCACGTGTGATGCACTTCTGTAAAATGCATCAAGACTTTTCTAGTCTCACTCATGAAACCGTGTGCAGGGAGCCCGACTTCAATCATAAAGCCAGCCAGCGTCAGGGCTAGCGCTGGGGTTGGAGAGACACATTAAACAGCTGCATAGGCAGACTGGGCTGACTCTTGCAGGAGCCCCCATGGGGTACTAAGGTCAGCTCCAAGGTACCAGGGCCACCACAGCAGCTGTGGCTAAGCAGGGAGGTGGAGATCCACCTTGGTCCGATGATAAGGGGGCGCCATGTGGCTCGGTGGCTAGAGGGCCCAGCTGTCCTAGGGACACGTGGCTATGTTTCTGGGCTGGAGGAAAGGGCACCTTTTTCTAATTTGCAGAGAGGTCTCCTGTGGGCGAGCATCAGCCTTGCCAAGCACCCCTCCTGGCCTTGCTCCCTCTCCATAGTGATGAGCACTGGCTATGAGAATTTCGGGGGGTGGGAGGGGGTGTGTTTTAGTCTACCCAGGTTATCATAACAAAATACCATAGACTGGGCAGCTTAAACAGCAGACATTTATTTTCTCACAGTTCTGGAAACTAGAAGTCAAAGCTCAAGATGTCAGCAGGTTTAGTTTCTCTAAAAGCTTCTCTCTTTGGCTTGCAAAGGGTCATATCCTTGTTGTGTTCTCTTACGGTCTTTCCTCTGTGTGTGGGCATCCCCAGTGTCTTCCTATGTGTCCTGATCTCCTCTCCTTATAAAGACACCAGTCGGCTTGGATCAGGGCCCACCCTAACCAGTGCTTCATTTTAACCTAATCATCTCTTGGACGACACTATCTCCAGACACAGTCACATTCTGAGGTCCTGGGGGTTAGGACTTCAACATATTCACGGGGGAGGCAATTCAGCCCATAAATGAGAGGCACAGGGACAAGGACAAGGTTCTAGCAGTGGCACCAATGCTCCAGTTAAAAACTCCTCCGTGAAATAGCATCTCACAGGGGTGCGTGACATCAGAGCTTTCCTGCTCCTGGGTCCCCCTGGCCACTCTAGCTTCCCCACTCAGAGCATCGTTTCTCACTACAAACAGATTCCTGCATGCTTATCTTATACCTACAGGGAGAAACACTTTTTGGTCTAGAAGTGGGGTGTTCGGCAGAGGAAGCAGGAACGGAGGTGATAATGAAATACAC
>ML110542.1:24905-56848 GCA_003697995.1 Taxidea taxus jeffersonii
TGTCACTTGGGTCAGCAGAGGGACACAGAGTACCATGCTGGGTGACTCTTACCCATGCCCACCTTGCTGGGCAGCAGCCTCGTAAAGGGGGCGGGGCAGGGGGCAGGGTTCAGGGACTAAAGTCAAGTGCACTGACAGGGCAGACCCAGACCGTGTGGTGTCCCCATGTGCGGCTTCCATTCTGTGTGAGCTCAGGTGAGTCTCACACCTCAGAGTCCCGTTCTCTGAACAATGATTGCAGTGTCTACCCCACAGGGTTGCTATGGGATGAGATGGGATCATAGGTGTAAAGATACAGCCAGCACTTGGTAGCCCCTCAATCCATTGTTCCCAAACTCACAAAGGAGCCCTCTTCCTTTCAAATTCTTCTCTGGTCCTGGCTGCATCCCAGGTGGCCTGTGCTCAAACCTGGCAAGGCAGGGACCCCAGCACAGAGGGAGCCTTGGAAGCCTGCTACCAGCTGGGTGGGCCTGTGTGTCTGCAGGCTCACCGGTCCAGAGTCCCTGCAGTGCTCACCGGGGTGTGGTCGGAGGGACCCACAGTAGCAGAAGCCCCTCCTGTTCCAACTTCAACCCCAGAACCCCCAGCGAGGAAGAAGCCAGAGTGGCCAGTGTGGAAGGAGAGGCAGGAACTCCACGTTCCTCCTGCCTCCTGGTGAGAGCTCCTGCCCCTCGCTGTCAGGCAAAGACTGGGGCCCCCATCAGGACCCTAGGCCTTGACCACTGTCTGAACTCAAAGGCATCAGTGCAAAACCCGCACCCGAGCCCCCTCAGGCCCCACCCAGATACAGTCTGGAAGTTCTGCAGGAAGTCAGTATCCACCAAAGCAGCAAAATTCTGACCAGCACCGAAGACACCCTTGGGCTCTAAGGAGGTCAAGGGAGAGGGAAACTCAGCCCTGCCTACTGCCCTGCCAAGCTGGGGACTCAGGAGTCCTGCCCTACTTGCCTTTTCCTCTGCCTTGAGCAAGTCGGGGCATCTGGGCTCAGGGAGGTGGGGATGATCCCAGAGGCAGAGCAACTCTTTCTTTCTGAGGGCAGGACTCAAGGTCCCTGCAGACCCCGGGAGGCAGCCCCTTTCCCCTAGTGCCCTTTCTGTTCACTGAGCTGGCCTTCCTGGCCTCTGGCCAGGATTCCTCCCCCATCCCCAACCCCAGGCTTTGCTAGTTCATGTTTTCCCTATTTCCCTTGAACGCAGTGGTGGAGGAACAGTGCGAGCCGTGAGGCCTAGTCCTGAAGCCCACGCTTCCTTTGGTGACAGCTGAGGGCAACATCTGGAACGTATAAACACAAACAAAGTCCAGAGCTGCCCATGCCTCCCCCTAGCCCAGCTCAGAAGCTGGCTGCTGTCCCCCACCCTCATTTCCACTGCCTCTCTTGGCCTTCACCTCTCTGCTCCCCTATTCCACGGTCCCCCACACCCCATCTCATTACCCATCCATTCCGTTCTCCCTCAGTACCACCTAGCTGCACTGCCCCACCCGCAGGAGACCCTCAGCAAAGTCTACTGTAGCACCAGGCATTTCCTTTCCAGAATAATCTGCTTCTCTCCTAGAAAACATACTTTGAATTCCCCAGCCCATGGCTGGGCTCCTCAAAGAGGCTGGGAGCCCTCCCCAATGGCTCTTTGGGCACCTACAGGAGAGACAAAGGGCCCAGACACTGTGATGTGTGGGCTTCACTGGGACCCAGTGAAAAAGGAAGCCAGGGAGGTCCTGGGGGCCAATGGCCAACTTCTCGGGCTGTTTCCATCTGGGTCCTGTCTATTTCGATGGGCTTCGCTGCTCCTGAAGTTGAAAGTATTAGGACTAACAAGGATGTCAAAGGCCAGCACTGTGACAGCCCAGGAAGCCACAGACCCCATTTTCAGAGGGTTTGCCATGGTCTCCCCTGCTGACATTATGCCCCAGGGATTCCCCTCCCCCCTCCCCACCCTGGACGCACATTCGGGCACACCCCTGGGGGGAGCACAGCCTCCATGCTGGCCACCCACCTCCCCGGGCAGTGTGACATAGTGGCTGCAGCCCCGAACTGGTCCCAGGGAAGTCCCACAAGCCCCTTAGTGTCTGGGTCTTCATTTCCTCTGTTCAATGGGCTGATGTGGACCTTACCTACCCCGCATTATACTTAAGAGGACACAACAGGAAGCAGCCTAATTCATGGAAATAGCTTCCGGTCACGGAAATCTGGGTTTGCGATCCAGCCCTGTCTTGAGGTCTCCTCTCATCTACTCTAGGCTCCCTTGTAAAATGGAGTGTGCCCAGAGATCCGCTCTAAGTCTCTTCCAATGGTACTTACTGTTCTATGAGGCCTACTGTTCTGATTCCGTAGCATACATGAAAGCCCCCAAAGACATTTACCCCTGGGGAAAAGAGATCCATTGTCAACAGCATGTGGCTTTCTATCTGGTCTTGGAGAGACATTTATGTTAAACTCTGTGACAATTGGGGAGTAAGGATACAGGCCTCCAAAAAGGGGTGTCCCCCAGAGTCTGTCTGAACTTCCTCATAGCTCCGATAAAGCTGTCTGCTAACTTTAGGAAGGCCCGCCAAAGCTGAGAGCTATTTATGAAATAATTTACCTTGGATGGTGTCAAAGCTCCCGGTGCAGACCACAATCACGCATACGTCCTGTTTTCATTGCTCTGGGCACCCGTTTCCCAACACAGCCCCTCTGGCCGGCTCTGGCTCAGAGGGAGGGAGGGTCATGCAGGGTCTGGGGCAGGACGGGGCTCCAGAGCCCGCCCGCTGAGCACCAGCTTCCTCCCTCCCACGTCCTGGAAGAGACACCCTGGCCCCTGAGAGAGTAGCAGGGCCAGGACGGCTGGGATGGGACTCTGGTCTGTGCTGGTGACTGTGCCTGGAGCTCTGTCCCCACTGGGAGGCTGATATCATAGTGACCAGACACAGACCCAAGCAGAGATACCAAGAAGCAGCAGAGAAGGGAAAACAGTTAAAAGGCCAGACATTGGAGAGGCATCCCTTTCACACAACTCTGGTGGTACCAGACAAGCAGCATCTCTAACCTCCACCATGAACCACCTCTGCAAGGTCATCTCCAGGAGAACCTCTTCTTATGGTTCTTCCAGACGGAGCCTCACCAGCACCGTTACCCATGGCCTTTTACCTTCTCGGCAGCCTTCTGAGCACAGTGTTCTTGTTTTGCAAAGGAGGAAACTGAAGTTCAGAGAACAGGTGAGATTTCCCCAAGGTCAGGGAGCTCTTTCTTGGAGCCTGCTCAGGCCCAGATTCTCCAAGTACTCCTCAGACCCATCTCCTCCATTCAGCTCGGGGCAGGAAGCTTTGCACATCAGTCAAAGACAGAAAGTCCCAGGCATAGCCCTGACCTTTGAGTTTAAGACCTTGGGAAGGCCGAGGAGGACCTGGGACAGAGCACACAGCAAGACCCCAGACCTGACTGAAGGGAGGAACTAGGGGCCCAAACAAGAATATTTGCAACTGGTGGGGCCTCAAGTTCAAGGCCAGGGGTTCTTAACAGAAAAGAGAGGAGGGAGAGGAGAAAAGGATGTCAAGGCTGCATACTGGGAAAGGACTCTGACACACCCTAATCCCTGTGCTCCTACCCATGGGGACACTGAGGCCCAGAGTAGGAGGCAGGCACCACAACCAAGCTGTACTCTCCTGGGATCTCCTGGGAGGGTAGTGTGCATGTAAGCGGGAAGACTAACCCCTGCCCTCCTCCCAGCCAGAAATTACTCCTGGTTTGTCTTCATCTTTCTTTTCCTATCTTGATGACTACGTTGCAAAACAAAGAGAACCAGAACGTCCACTTCCATTGTCATTGCCAGCCTCCCATACTTCAGGCCCTTTTGTTCATTTCTAACGGTGAGGAGAGGACTTCTTTCCTGAGAAGCTGATGAGGGACAAGTGTCCTCTGGGTGCCATTCTCCCATCCCCTTTCCTGCATGTTGCCCCAGGTTCACTGACTTCCCAGCTCCAGCTTCTCTGTCCCATTTCCTCTTCTTTCCCATCCTGAAGCCCAATAAGAGGAGCGGGGAGGTGGGCAGGGAGGGGCCCAGTTACCAGTGTAAGACCAGCTCAAAGGGGTCCTCTCCCTTCCTCCCCTTGTCTCTCTTGGGAGGCTAATGTGCAGGACTGGGGAGGAGGGCTGCTTTCTGGGATTCCATAAGCACGCGTGTGCACCTAAACAGGCCTGGGAGAAGGGGAGTGCGCGTGTGGGCATCAACCCAGGATAGAGCCTCCTGGAGCCCTGGGTGTGGAGACTCCGGGGCCAGTCCTGAGCCTGCCAGATGCACGAGGACCTGAGGCCAGCGCTGACCACCGCACCTCCTCTAGTCGGATGAATCTGGGTCCCAATCTCAGTGCTGCACCCCCGCCCAAACTGCTGGGTGCACCAGGCAAGTTCCTGGGCCTCTTTGAGCCTGCTTCCTCCTCTAAATACTGAGTAGGACCTAGCAAATATTTAGCAAGTACTGTGCCAGGTACAGTAGCAAGTGAGAGAAAGCAGTTTCGTCCCTGAGGGGAGAAAGAGAGGGCTATTAATCAAACTATCACCCAAATCTACACAGCGATGCTAAAGGGGACAATAAGAGTGCCTCCTCCTAGGGGTGTTTTGTGGAAAGGATTAGATGGATCTGAGTACACAGACGCCTTCAAGAAAGCACAACTGGTACTATCCTGGCCCCACAGATGGCATCCTACCGAGTGGGGGAATTGAAAGAATACGTTTTTTGTTCAAGCGCTTTAAAGCATTTCCCCCACCCAAGAACTGGTCCAGGCTTCCCAGCAAGCGGGGGGAACTAGGTGCTTTATTTTCCCCAATTTCTTGATGAGGCGACTGAAGCCCAGAGAGGTTAAGTGACTTCCTCAAAGGCCCCAAGTGAGGAGATCCAAGGCCTCAAAGCCTGACGCGAGTCATCTTGGTTTTACGCCCTCTCGGTGGGTCGTGAAAGGGAAGGGTTGCGAACCACCCTGAGCCCTGGGACGGGAGTGGGTGGGAAATGAGCGGGGTCTCTGCAGGCCGGGATGGGCTCCGGGACGGCTGCTCTCCCTCCCCGGGAAGTTGGTGGCCAAGGACGGCGGGGGATCCCCGGCCGGGTGGGAGGTCCGGGGTGGGAGGTCGGGGACGGGGGAAGGCTGCGCGTCGTTCCCTCCAGCCCACGCTCCCGCTCCCGCTTCTGGAGGCGTCCGGGCCAGCCTTCTCCGGAGCCCGCGGGACAGGCAACCGGGGCCATCGGACGCGCCCCCTTCCTGCCCCCTGGCGCGCCCCGCGAGCAGCCAACCCCGACCGTGCAGCCGCGCACCTCCGCTTTCTCGGTTTCACACCGGGGCCCCGCGATCGCTTTACCATGCGCCCCCCCCATCTGCGCCGGGAGCCGCCACCCCCGCCCTTCTCCCCGGTCCCCGGGCGGTGGGGACTGAGAGCCTGGAAACTGGAACTCAAGGGACTGAACGGCAAGCCAGAGAGGGAACTGCGGAGAAGGGACCCGGTGGGCTGAGGTTCCCAACGGGACCGGGGCTGCCAAGGGGTCTCCATCTCCCCCACCGGCTAAGCAATGTGGCTGCTTGGGGTGGGGGTGGGAGGAAGGGGAGAGTGGGGGCGTCTTCCCTGCCCTCCCCTACCCCGTCTAAAAGCCTCCACACAGCGCTCCCAGCGCCCCCGACCCCCAGACCAGCCTCCCGACAACAGAGATTCCGCCACCGCCCCCAACACACACACACCCGGGCGGGGATGGGGTCCTTAGAGGGGGGCAGAGGGTGGGGCGCCGCTTTCAGTAAAGCGCCTAACCCTGAGTCACGGGCCTGCAGGTCTGTAAAAGGACAATGAAATGAAAGACTTCCAAACTTTAGAGCCCGGCAGGAAAAGCGGCTCCTGCAGCCGTTCACCGGACACGTGGCCGGCATTGTTCATTGTGTCGGTGTCCTGGTCTCCTTCCCGCGTGCCTCCCCACCCAGCTCCGCCCGCCGAAGTGAAGGAGTAGCCGCCTCGCAGCTTGCTCGGGGCGGGAGAGAACAGAGAGTCCCCGTGGTCTGCACAGCACTCTACAGTTTGTAAACCCTTCCTGCGTGGATTTTACTTGAACAGCACGTGAGTCAAACTGTCTGAGTTTGATTTCTGCCTCTGGAAACTGGACAAACTGGATGAGCTTGAACAACTTGCTTAAACGTCTATGTGTTTAGTTTTCTGGTCTACACAGCGTGGGGCTAATACAAGAACTCACCTGGCTGAGTTATTGGGAGGATTTAATGGCTGATACCCGTATGGTGCTGGCTCTCCCGTGATTGAGCCATTGAGCCCCTGCCGTGTCTAACGCAGAGCCCAGAACTTTGCAGACTTGGCCCCTCCCGGTATCAAAGGGGGAAAGAAGCTTAAGGCAGCACTTCTCAATTTACATGTGCACACGGCTCCCCTGGGGATCTGGCTAAAATGTGATTCTGATTCAGCAGGTCATGGGCAGGGCCTGAGATCCTGCAAGTCTGACCAACTTCCGGGCCCTGCTGCGAAGTGGTTTGTGAACTTCACCGTGGGTCCTAATCACCTTGAAGGCTTGTTAAAACAGACTGCTGGGCCCCGCCCCCCAGAGTGTCCGATTCAGTAGGTCTGGGATGAGGCCCCAGGATATGTATTTCTGACAGGTCTCCGGTGATGGTGATGTCACTGAGGACAGAGAGCCTCAGTTTTAGAATCTCTTGCCCCACAAATTTATAGCCACTACTAATATCTAACAGGGGAGTGGCGGGGAGGGGGCGGTTGGAAGCTGGATAGCAGAAATCATTAAATAGCCAAGAACAGCTTTTCGTGCTATGGGGATAAAAAAAAAGTCTGGGGTTGGGCCGCCTTGGTGGCTCAACCCTTAAGTGTCTGCATTCAGCTGGAGTCATGATCCAAGAGTCCTGGAATCAAGTCCCAGGATTGAGCCCCACATCAGGCTCCCTGCTCAGCAGGGAGTCTGCGTCTCCCTCTGCCCCTCACCCTGTTCGTGCGTGCTGTCTCTCTCTCTCTCTCAAATAAATAAATAAAATATTTACTATAAAACAAAAATAAAAACAAGAGAGACAAGGAAAGGCTGCCCTGGCTCTTAAGGACAAAACAAAGGGAACCTCTGCGGCTTCATCTTCCTGTTGGGGATGCTTTCTCCCCAGACAACCAGGAGAACCGAGGGAAGCCCGAGGGCAGCGGCAAGGCTCGCAAGGAGAGGACAGCCTTCACCAAGGAGCAGCTGCGGGAGCTTGAGGCCGAGTTTGCTCACCATAACTACCTGACCCGGCTCCGGAGATACGAGATTGCTGTGAACCTGGACCTCTCGGAGCGGCAGGTGCTGTCCGGGGTGGGGGTCCCCCTCCTGTGGTCATCCCTCCTTCCCTCTGCTCTCTCAAGCCCCCTCCCTTCCCACCACTCCTCCCTGAACCTTCTCCTGTGTCTAGTCCCTCTGCCCATTCCGGTGGTTCTCAAATGTGGCTCTACCTGAGAATCACAGGCAGAGAGATTAATAACACAGATGTCTGGCATTAGAGATTGTTTGCGTTGGTCTGGGATGGAACCCAGGTGTCCGCATTGTTCACAGGGCCCCTAAATGCAGCCAGGCTTGGAACCTCTGATCTGGTTCTCCCCAAATTTGAGTGTACACTGGAATCACCTCAGCCCTTGTTTAAAATGCGGGTTCGAAGGGGCACCTGGCTGGCTCATGGAACAGCTGACTCTTGATCTTGGGGTCATGGGTTCAAGCCTCATGTTGGGTGTAGAGGTCACTTCAAAAATAAAAAACTCAAAAAAGAAAAAAGAAGAAGAAGAAGAAAAAGAAAATGCAGATTCTATAACTCTTGAGACTGACTTTGTAGGAAGAATAAGTGGGACTGGGAATCTGCATTTCTAGTAAGTTCCCCAGGTGGTTCCTGGACACCTCTAAAAAAAACTGCCTGGCCCCTTTGGGGCTTTCCCTCAGAGCATTCCACCTACGCCCATGCTCTAACATGGAATAAAGTTTTGTAATAATAATAATAATATTTGATAGCAGCTTTCAGTTGATGAGGAGCTCTGCCAGAGTGCCTGGTTTAGAAAACTAAGACTCGGGGGCATCTAGGTGGCTCAGTGGTTTAAGAAAACTAAGACTCAGATCCTGCCTCTACCACTTCCTCGCCCTGTGACCTCTGGGACACGTCTCCTGACCTCTGGGGGTCGCAGGGTCATGACCCGACCCGGCAGGTAATGCTGAAGCTGAGATGAGAAAATGCGCAGACCAGAGCTATCTAAACTGACAAGTGCTTTATGAATGTGCCTACGGATGAGGCTGGTGAGCCTCTGCTCCCAGGCCCTCCGGCAACAGAAGCTAGAGGGATCAGGTGTTGGCACTGGAGGGGCGGGGCATATGAAAGGAGGTGGGGTCAAACGCCAAGGTGAATTTTAGACCCTGTCCCCGGGCCAGCAGTCTTTCTGACACAAATCTAGGGAGACACAAGACAGACCTCTGGGCAGATTGACGTGTCCTCCCTTTTGTCTCCATTCCTGGTGTCTTTGGAGGGGTGGAGCAGGACAAGCGGGGGTTCAAGCTGAAGTCCCTGGAAGGCCACCTTCTGTCTTGAGCGTCAATGTGGGAAGGTAGTTACACCTCCCTTGAAGTGACCAGGTTCCTTTGCTTCCTCTGCCAGGTCAAAGTGTGGTTCCAGAACCGAAGGATGAAGTGGAAGCGTGTGAAAGGGGGTCAGCCTATCTCCCCCAATGGGCAGGACCCCGAAGATGGGGACTCTGCCGCCTCTCCAAGTTCAGAGTGAGATTCTCCTCGGAGAAAGAAAGACTGAGGACCGAGCCCCTTACCCAGCTACCCACACCCCTGTGCTCACCTCAATCCCACCCTCACCTTCTCCCACCCACCCCAGGGCAACCTCTCTACGTCTTGCCATGACTCTTAAACACGAAGCTGTCCAGCATCCCTGGGAGCCTGGAAGTTTCCCAGAAAGTTCTATCCAGTTTTGCTCTGTCTTAGCAGCTCCTTGCCCAAGGCTGTTGCTTCCCACAGTTCTCATGGAATCATACAGCAGCCCGACTGGACCCATGCAAATCTGGGGAACAGCTCCAGGCACACTGCTGCTCCAGTGTCACGGCTGCTGACCCCTCTCCTGCTACACCTCCCTCCGACACCAGCCAGCCCTCCTTCAGGCCTGGATACCACCTGATCTGCTGGGAGAGGAGCCTTGGGACCAGCTAGTGACCTGGGAAAGCAAATGTTCCAAAGGAAGGAAATGACTAGAACACACATACACACACACCCTAGACCACCCTTCCTTTCTGGGTTCCGTGTCTGAGGCTTTGGGGAGCCTTCAAGTGTCCCAAAACCCCAGGAAGAATCACTATGAGGAGAGTTGAGAAAAGAAATTCAGCCGCTGCCCATCAGAAACCCAGTCCTTGTTTCCCAAAGTTGTTGGGAGAGAGTTGTTTCCCAAAGTTGGCTAAGAGAGTAAGTGTGTAACACGGGCTGGAGAAAGACTGTCGGAAAAACAGCTGGCGTGGGTGGTCCCCAAGCGGGCCTGTTCACACTGGCTTGACTACGGGGCTGAGAACAGACCCAGGACAGCTCCTGCCTCTTCGGAGTCGAATTGGGGACACGGCTGGGACTGCTGAGCTGTGCCCTTGAGCCACGGAACAGCTGTTTTTCTTACGGCCACAATTTGGGGATTGAACACCTATCCAGATGCTTGCATTATTGAGTTGAGGGCTGGGAAGTGTCCCCCATGTTCCGAGGATGAAGAGATCATACTAAGCTCAATGAGTGACAGCCTAGAAATGTGGAACCTTGCCGTGGAAGTAGCCTGTGCTTTCAAGGGACTCTGTCTGCAAATGGGGACAAAAAAAACCAATCCCTCTTTCTCCACGGGATGCATCTGAGCCCTTCCAGTGTGTTCCATGCTTGCTGTTAGGATGGGAGGAGCTGTTAAGTTTATGTACGGGGACCACCCAGATCTCTTGGGGGTGATGCTTCAGGACAGATGGCCAGACAGCCTGGGGTGACCCGAGCCTTGGAGAGAGACCCCCGTTCGCCTCAGTGCTGTGTCTCCCGATACCAGCTGGGGTTGCAGAGGGAGGTCAGCAAGAGTTTGGAGCTCTTGTGTGTAGATTCAGTCACTCACATGTAAAAAGAACCCCAGATCCCCATCCCGAAAGGATAACAGCTCTGGAAAATGATTGCCAAATGAGATGGCTGGTTAGAGCACGTGTCATTTTTTTCTAAAGCATATTTCATATATTTTCTTAAGATTACGTCAAGTTAACGGTGCAAGGTTAATTCACTTAGTAAGAAAACTCTTGGAGAAATAAAATCAATAGAAGAGGATAGTTCTTGGGCCTTTTTCTTTGCAGAGCTAAGAACTGCATTCTCTCTGTGTGCAGCTCTCTGAGGTTCGTGTTATGATCGTCTGGACAATGTCTAAAAACAAAGAAAAAAAGGGAAGAAATTACTTGGAACAAGGTATCCCCTTTTAGGTTCTTCAAAATGTGGGGGTGCAAACATCATCATTGGAAAAAACTATGTTTTTCTCCCTTTGCAATTGTATTGTCCTCCTTTCCCCTTATAAAATGTTAGCTGTCAGGTTGCCTCACCTACGGCTTATCAAATCATTGAAGTTCTGTAAACAGGAGATGAATTCTTTTGTTAATAAAGGAATCTTGACCATAGACTAACCACCCCTAATTGGGGGCGGAGGGCAGAGGGAGAGGGAAAGAGAGAATCTCAGACTCCCACACCGAACACAGAGCTTGACGCAGGGCTTGATCTCATGACCCTGAGATCATGACCTGAGCCAAAATCAAAAATCAGATGCTCAACAGGCTGAGTCATCCAGGTGTCCCCCGCCTGCCTAATTTTAAAGTTCAGAATTTGGAGGTTTTGTCTCAGAATAGAACAATACACACAAATAGTAATAAAAAATACAAAAGAAGAAACGTCCTCAATCCTGTGTCTTTTTAATTAAAAAAGATAGGTCTCACCAAGATGTTAGCCATGGACAAAATAGAACTTGCTACAGAGTGGAGAGGGAGGGAGCCAAGAGAGGAGACCAGGCCAGGATTCGGCCTTGAGGCAGTCTAGGCCCAGCATGGGCACTGACCAGAAATTACATCATCAGGAGCTGGCAGAGGAAAGCAGACCCACAAAATCAAGTTGCTGAAGAGAAGGTTCAGGTTCAAAGACAAGCAAAACAGACACCCTTGAGCATTCCAACACTCTTTCTTAACTCTACTCCCCTGGCTTCAGAGGATATCGACCTCTCCTGCTTTTCCTTGTTTATCCAGAATTTTCCTTCTCTGTCTCCCATGCTTTTGCCCCCACTGCTAGTTCCCAAATTTCTGCTTTCTTCCTACTGCCTTCCCCACTCTTCACGCTCTGCCCAGATGATCCCATCTACCTACATGTTTTTTAATTGGGGTAAAATATGCATAACGTAGAATTTTAACCATTTTTTAAGCATACAGTTCTGTGTTGTTAAGTACTGTCCCACTGTTGTACAACTGTGGTCACAATCCCTTTCCAGAACTTTTTCATCTTCCTAAACTGAAACGCTGTACCCGGGGAGAGAGAACTCCTCCTCTTCTCCCTTCCATCCACCTACATTCATATACTGTTTACTCTGTACTGTGTTGGGCACTATTCTAAGTGCTTTACATAACAATCCCAAGAGTTAGTACCAGAATTCCTGTTTTACTGATCAGGTGACCAAGGCAGGGAAAAGTTGAGTAAACCACCGAGGTTTTACAGCTGGTTAGTGGTTGTGGTAGAGCATACAATTGGGCCCAATAATTTCCTCCCTTCCCCACTGGGGCAATATGGCTCCCTGATCATTGCCATATGCTATATCTCCCATGGGCGGAGTGTACTTCCCCACTTCATTGACCCCAGGCTTGTCCGTGTGGTTGGCTTTGGCCAATAGAATGTGAATAGAAGAGCCGAGCACCCGAGCTAGCAAAAGTTTTAGAGTCCTCATGTCTCTGCCATGACGCTTTTCCCTCTGCACAAGGCTGGGCTGGGGATTCCACCATGAGCCTAGGATCCGGAATGAGAAAGATGTGGAACAAAGCCAAAACCAAACCCACAACCTTCATGTATATCAGTGAGGACAGAGAAGTTTGCCGTAAGCCGTTAGATGTGGGGATCATTTGTTACTGCTACACCACTGTGTGAACACTGACCGCCAGTGATAAAGCTGGGATTTGAATCCAGGCATTCTGGCACCAGCCCAAATCTCCTCACCCAGGACCTGGGGCTTAAGTTTACATGTTCCGCTCCCTACTGCTCCTGCCACCTGGGTGACTACAGGCATCTCAAACTCAAAATATTTAAGGGAAAATCTCCATTACCCCGATATTCTGAACCTCGTATTCTGAATCCTCTCTATTAGCTGGTGACATCACAACCTACCCATTCATGCATTCTGGAGACTGAGGACACATTGCGGATACTGCTTTGCATGGCAGAGCCAGTCAATTACCGGGTCTTGCTCATTTCACTTCCTGTGCAGGTTCTCCTCATTCCCACTGTGATCTTTGTCCACCGCCATTGTCTTTGTCCAGGCTGTCAACATCTTTCACTTGAATGAAAGCCCCCAGGAGCTCTCCTTCCTTCTGATCTGAGACTCCGAAAAGTCCATCCCCTAGAACAGTCACACGCGCACACACACACACACACACACACACAAAATCCAACTTTGATCACCCCAGGTTTAAAATCGTTCAACGGCGTCCCATCATCTACAAAATAAAGTTCAAAACTCTTTGCTGGACTCCAAGATTCCCCTGCCCTCACCCCTGCCTACCTCTATCACTTTGTCTTACCACCCCGGCCACACAACTCTGTGCTCCAGCAACACCAAACCGCTCACCCTTCTGTATACACACACTGCCCCCGCCCCGTGATTTCTCTCCTACATTCCTGGTTCATTCCCTCTCCAAGGACTTAAGCATCTAGGAGCACTTGAAGGGACTCCTGGAAAGGAACACAGAGCACATTTTAATGTACAAATATGACCCAACTAATTTTCAACATCAGGCAGCAACATTAACATTAATTTCTAAAACCAATAGAAACAAAAAGTCTCTTTCAATGTGAGAATTTAAATTTCCCCAATAAACACAGTTAAGAACTATGTTGTGGAGAGTCTCATGGAGAAACGAGAGGTGCACACGCACATCCATCAAATGTTGTCTGGTTTCTCTGGAGCAGTCCCTGCGCTCCTCCCACGCTGCAGCACCGGCATCTGGTTGACCAGCAAATGGTAGCTAGAACCGGCCGCTCCTCAAATGAGTAAGAATCCTCTGCCTCGTCTCGGGTGCCAAGCTGTACAAGAGAAGCAAGGCTACCCACTGAGGACTCCCCAGTGTGAACCAGTGACGGTGACAGAGAGGGGGGCTTGGTAGGAATTCAAATAGCCAAGAATTCCTGTATAGTAACTTTTCGGTAATGGGTTTCTCCATCCTTGAGAGGGCATCAAGGACAAGCAAGTGTGCGGCTGCCCTTCAGAGAAAGGCAGAGAGGAAGCGAAGTGAATAGGGGATCCATTTCCCAGTAAAAGGGCCTCGGTGGGGCTCAGGGCTTCAGAAATCTACCTGCCTGGGCTGGGGCCCTGGGAAAGATGCATGCATTTCTGATGGTGCTTCTAGTCAAAGAAAAGAATGGGTGTCAGGCAAGGGTCCACACATTCCTATCTGTACCCCTGAAGCACCCTAGTTCCAGTAACCAGGAGAACTCAGGGTGGGTGGCTTTCTTTCCTTGCCTTGAAAGCTATATATTCTCCACCAGCTAATCCCTTATACTTACCAACACAGCAATCGCCAATCACATCATCTCTTGGCCACCACGGCTCTGGGCTGTCACCATGTTCCTTCTCTTCCTGGTTGTACCCTCCAAGTCCCCTTCGCTGTAAATCCTGAACAGATACCTTCAAAAATATCTTGACACCCTTCTCTACTGTCACATCTTCCCCAGGCCGCTCCTACCCTTTGATCTCTGTCTTCCCACCCGTGTTTCCTCCTTGACGGCTAGTGCCATAATTTCTAATTCTTGTCTTTGTTGTTTGTGTGTTCATTTGTGGTCTGATCTCCAAGCCAGAGGAGGGAAAGCGGGATGTGTTTCCCTGACTGTTTTCCTTCCAGCTGCTAGCATGATGCCCAGTACACAGTAAGTGCTCAAAAAACAATTATTGCACTGGATGTCCATCCATGTGCATGGACCCACAGATGGATGGATGGAAGAGGGAATTACTAACCTACTGGCATAGCCTGGCTGTCCAGCTCGCAAGTGCCCGTTGCTGGCCACACGGCCCACGACGTAGGGGAGGCTGTGGTCCAGAAGCCGGTTAGACTGGCTGGCTTGATGCCATCCAGGTCTCTTGAGTCCACCAGGTCTGCCATGCCACGCCGAAAGAGAGACACTGGCCACCCACCCTGTTTCTGTGGCCCAAGGAAATGATCTCTGATTCTGGCCAAAGGACCAAGATTCCCTGTCACTCACTCCCCCACTCCCAGCCCCAAGTCCTGCCTGAATTCTAAAGGAACATCTCCCCTTTGACCTGCAGTTGGCACAGAAGCAGGATCATGGCCTGGCCCCTGATGACAGCAAGCTCAGAGGCACGCCCGATAAGAGCCTTGAGCAATTCATGCTGAATTTCTGAGGGTGATGTTTAATAGCTTGAAGGTGACATCAGGGTCGGGACTAATATCCGATTGAACAGAAAGAGACATGACCTAACTCGTCTCTCACCGTGGGCCTGGCTACAAGAGCTTCTCTTTCTTTATTAATTTCCTAACCGGAGCTGCTGGCTCAGGACTCCAGCCTGTCCCTGGAGCTGGGGCCCATGGCTGGGCTTAACTCCAGCATTATTGGGAAGGCAGCAGGCTCAGCTGGGTCTGCAGGCCCCCATGAAGAGCTGTGCTCATCTGGGCCAGAGCCCCGGGGTGGGATTTCTCCACCATCCTGCAGATTGACCACGCTTTGAGAAAATACAGGAGGGCAAACTCCCCAGTCTCTGCAGAGTCCCTTGTGGTGTAAAAGAAAACGTGCTGGAGACTTCCATCAAGCTGCAGGCTTCCCCAGTGGCTGAAAAGGATGGGTTTATTTGTGTTTTTTAAAAGTGATTTAAAACCGGTTTTCCAGGAACACAAATCCTGTCTAAAGCACCCAGCACACCTGGCTAGACAGCGGAGCGGCCGCCTGCCTCTGGGACCTTGCTCCTTTCACATTGCTTTCCTTTCCTGCTCTCTGCATTGCTGGAGGAGGAATCCCTTCCTTCAGACCCCCTTCCCTCCTCTGCACCCCCACCACCCACCACCATGGGCTGCAGAGACTAACACACTGAATTCGGCTCCCACACGGGCTCTGCTACTGCCTGGCTGTGTGACTTTCATGAAGTGGCTTCACTTCTCGGAGCCTCATTTTCTCATCCCAGGGACCTGCAGAACTTGTGCTTGAAAACATCTGCTGAAAAGTACTTCTATAAAGTAGAGATGGTGTTTTACTCACCAGTTGATGGGAGGATTGACTTCATTCATTCATTCTTTCATTCATTCCATGAAAACATTTCTTGAGTGCCAGTAATGTGCGAAGTCCTGGGCATGGTGAGTGGAGATAGAGGCAGCCTGTCCCCAGGACAATGGGGTCCGGTCTACAGAACCTAGCCCAGGGCCTGGTTCAGAGAGACCCCTCTGTCTCTTGTCTGTCTGTTCCGCCCCTACCCTCTCTGTCTCTTCTCTCTCTCTCTCTCTCTCACACATACACATACACACACTATGTTCTAGACAGAGTTTTCTTCTCCTTCCACAGGAAGGCTGCAACCCAGTGACAACAAAGTACAAAATAGAGAGAAGGAGGCCTGTGTCTTGGGCTTTGGTCTGCTTTCCTACTTGTTTGCCGTGTGACTTTAAGCAAGCCATTCAGCCTCGGAGGGCCGGTTTCCTGAGCATTCTAAGAGCTTGTTCTGCCTTGAGTTCAAAAGATGAACAGACACTTCGGGCAAAATGTTTCCTTTTCTTTCTTTTTTTTTTTTTTTAAAGATTTTTATTTATCCATTTGACAGACGAAGATCACAAGTAGGCAGAAGCAGGCAGAGAGAGAGGAGGAAGGGAGCCTGATGTGGGGCTCGATCCCAGGACCCCGGGATCATGACCTGAGCAGAAGGCAGAGGCTTTAACCCACTGAGCCACCCAGGCACAACGGGCAAAGTGTTTTCAAAGCACGAAGCTGTCCAGATAAGAAGCACTGCCGAGAAGCCCTAGGGGATAGTGATGGAGGTCAAGGGCATGGAGGATGCCGGCTCCATGTTCGCCTTGGATTTGCTGACCCAGCACAAAGCCCTATCCACTTCCACGCTGCGACTGCAAACATCTCCCCCCCTCCAAGTGCGCCCTGTGCTCATGATTCAGCTATTGAAGCACCGGCCCCCCCCCCAAGCCAATACACACACAGTCCCCACGGGTGGCCGTCCTCGGGACTTGACCCAGTGGCCTGGCCCCTGGAGAGGAGCAGCCTCTCGGTAGGTGTCCCCAGGAGGGAATCCGAAAGTGGACACCCGGGGCACTGGCCCGCATTCTTGGAAGTCTTTCAATGGTTCTTGGTCCCAGAGCCCATCCCACACCCACCAGCCACTCTCCCTTCATTCTCTCCAGGCTCAGCCTTGTCTCCCGGGACCCCCGTGCCCTTCCCAGAATGCCCAACCTGCGAAAGATGTCGAGCAGCAAAAACCAAGTACTACTTCCCTGAAGGCCACCCCCACAGGCCGGCAAGTCCCCCCCAGAAGGGGAGAGCAAGGGCTAAAGGCCGTGTTTCTTCTGAGAGAGGGTGGGGAGGCCCAGCCTCCTTCAAATGCTTTCTCGTCCCTCAGCCACTACCCGGTAAATTTTTCCTCACCCACCTTTTCCCTGAAAGACCTGAGGAGAAGCTCTTCCAGGGCGTGGAGGAGGGGGGCCCAGATGACTGCGGGGAGGCTGGGGGACCCCTCAGCCGGGACCGAGCTCTTTCTGCTCAAGAATTTGTGACCCTTCTGGGGGATACAGCGCCTTCATCCCCCAAATCCCCTCTGTGCGTCCCCTGACGGATCTCTGTGGAGCAGATGCCAGGGGCAGCAAGGAGGACACAATGCCCCTCTTTGTTGGGGGGATCTGGGCCAGCAGTCAGGGGAGGAAATTAGACAGCGCTCCTGACAGCAGGCTCTGTCTGGGGTGTCTGTGAAATATGGGTCAGAGGGGCTCCTTCCCAAGACCCGTTCCTGGTTGCCGACCATCCCCACCCCCACTTTGGGCAGAGAGGACACCGCCTGTTTGGAGAGAAATGATATATGACACCCGGCTTCCTTCCCTCCTCCCCTGAGGGGCTTAAGGGAGCTCTGAGGGCTCCAGGGAGCTCACTGCTGCTCTTGGGAGGTGTGGATGAACGCGCGTGCGCGCACACATGCGTGGTGTGTGTGTGTGTGTGTGTGTATGTGTGTGTGCGCGCGCACGCGTGTATGGGTGCGTGTACACCATGTGTATGGGTTCTCTGTGTGTGAATGTGTGTCTGTTCACTCCACAGCCATCAGAAAGAGTTCAAATCCTGCTCCCCCCGCCCCAAAACCAACTGAACAAACAGAATGCTGGCCAAGATGGCTCCCTCTGGCAGCACACCCGCCTCCGCCCACACCAGCACGAGGGCCTTCAAGACCTCATCGGACCACATCCTCCAAGTGGCCACCTCACACAGAGGAGCTGTTTTCAGGACGAGCATGGCTCCTGCCTCACTGAGGTTCTGGGGAGCCTCCTAATCCAGCCACAACCTCCAGAGCCTCCAGTGGCCCCTGAGCCATTTGTCTTCGAGGGAGGAAATGGCAGGATGTTCCCACCCACCCACCTCCTTTGTGGCCGGCCAGGCCTCCACATCTGGGCCGCAGCTGGCGGCGGAGCTGCCCTTCCAGGCCCACTCTCTCCAAATGACAAGAAGACAGAGAGCTGTCAGCGGAAAGCACCCCTACCCCTCGGCCCACTGGGAGCCGTAAAAGATGGGCCTCAGTTTCCTTGACTGTAAACTAAGGCCAAGAGTAAGGGCAGCCCTGCCTTCTGAAAGGTCTGTTGGGAGAAGTGACGACTCTAGAGTGTGGAGGCATTCGGTAAACTTTAAAGGGCTGTCCGAAGGTTTGTGACTCGGGGGCATCCAACAAAAGTCATCCAGGCCTGCGCTACCGGTGACCCTTGGGATGGGCACTATGACAGAGGAGGGAAAAGAGCATTTTTTACATCAGAGCCAATGAAGTCTCTTCCCGGTCGCTGTCTGTTAAGGCGGGTGGGTGATTATGCCCATTATGCAGATGGGGAAACCAAGTTCTAAGAGTTGGAGCAACTTAACCCAAGGTCACACAGCTATCCTGTGTTGGAAGTGATGGCACCTTGCCTTATGCCCATTTGGGCTGCTGTGTGGGACTCACAGAAGTCAACTCTAGTGAGCCAGGTTGGTGGATGAAATTGGGCATGGCCCGAGTTGGAAAATGGAACTGGCATGAGGTGGCACACAGGGGAGTCTTGGGCTCAAGTTAATTATTTTCATGTCCCGACCAGTTTCGGAGACATTACTTACCTCCCTCTTCCCCTGTCTGTGAGGAGGTAGGTCTTTGGAGGAAGATTCCATGCTTGGCCTGCTCTACCATTCTGCCCTCGAGGAGCCTGGAGCTTCACCCAGGAAGGAATCTCGCCCAGGAAGACTCCAGAAGGCTAAGCAACACAGGGAAGGTGTTCTATGATGCAGCGGAAAGAATCTGGCCTTTAGAATCAAACTTACCTGGTCTGAGTCCTGGCTTACCTCTTCCTAGTGTGGGAGTTTGGCCAAGCCATGGTTTTTTTGAGCCTCAGTTTCCCATTAAGTGAGACTCATCCTTGTCTCTGAAGGGCTGGGAAGGTTAAATGAGCTAACATGTACGAAAGAGCTCAGCCGGGAGCCTGGGGCTCGTCAGGGCTTAGGGAGAGCAGATTGCCTTTCTCTTCCCCCAGAGAAGTGATGTAGGACGTACAAGACTAGTGAGTCCAGGGGAGGAGACAGGCGAAAAGTGAGACACCGTCAGTTCTGGCAACCAGGGAGGGAGGGCCCGAGAAACAGAGTAAATCTTCAGGGAGACAGGTCTAGAAAAGATGGTGGAAAAGACTTCCGACACCCGGCTGCGGGCCACCGACAGAAACAGAGAGTACAGCTTCCTCCCCATTGAAGGAAGGCTAGGAACAAACACCGCCAAGCGGCAGAGACAACAAGATCGCGGAGACCATCTCATCCAGCTCCTTTGACCCATGGGGAAACTGAGGCCCACAGAGAAGGAGCTAGTTCAGGGTCCTACAAGGCACTTATAACAGATTCCTGACTCCCTCTGGGACTCAGTTCACCTCCCAGGAGGCCTGGGTGGGGCCTGGGGAGATGACCTGCTCCCCTCAGTTGGAGGTCAGGAGAGGGAAACCTGGACCAGAGACAGCAGCCAAAGCCTGGGCTACCCCCTGCTTCAGTCCAGGACCCAATGTCCTCTCGACAGGTCAGATCTGCCAGCAGAAGCCAGCTGGCCAGCTCTGGAGGTCCCTATCTGTCTAGACTGCTTGTTGGCCCATCCCACCAAGAAACTCCACTCAAGGGGGCCGGGACGGGCAAGATGGCCTCGGAGGTCCCCGACAGCTCCGGAAGTCTGCACACAGAGTCTCTGGAAGACTGAGAGGTGTTGTCTCTGCAGAAAAGCCGTCGGACATTTCCATGTGACGGTGACACAAACCATTCCTTCCTCCATAATCACCCTTCCTGCAGCGCTGGCCCAGGGCAGACAGCCTGCCGTGCATGGGCTTTATTTTCAAATCCCTCTTGCTCTTTCTTTTCTTTTCTTTTCTTTCTTTCTTTTCTTTTTTTTTTTTTTTAATATCCCTGCAAATGCCTGAACGCCCAGGCAGAGGAAAGCACTCAGATCTGTCCTTGAGTGTGCTGGTGCTGATGTGATGGCTCAGACGGGACCCTCCAAGCTCTGTGGCAGGAACAAACTCCCTGCTGATGTCATTTAAAAGAATAACCCCCCAATCTTCTCATCTCCCTTCGCTGGATACACCTTATCAAATGACAGAAGAAGCCAATGTTTGGTTAAATGGTTCAGAGGTTAATACTCAACATATGGGAGATTTTTTTTTTCCCTTCCTTCCCTGCCCACCCCCCCTTCCAGGAGATCTTGTCTGCTACCCTTGCTGGATATATGAGGCTAGGGGACCCAAGGGCAATCTTCCCATCATGCCCTTCGAGGGAGCCCAAGTCCCCTCCAGCTGCCATTGGCCCTCACGGATGTCTCAGGCTGTGACCACAGCCTCCATGGGATCTCACTGCCAGCCAGGCAGGACTGTCTACAGGGCAAGCAACCTTCATGCGGACACAGGCAGCAAACAAACACTGTGTTCCTGGTTTAGAAAATATTTTGTCCAGGGGGCCTGGGTGGCTCAGTTGGTTAAGCGGCTGCCTTCGGCTCAGGTCATGATCCCGGCATCTTGGGGTCGAGTCCTGTGTCAGGCTCTTTGCTCAGCGGGGAACCTGCTTCTCCCTCTGCCTGCCACTCTGTCTGCCTGTGCTCGCTCCGCTCTCTCTCTGACATAAATAAATAAAATCTTAAAAAAAAAATTTTTGTCCAGTGTAGGTGCAAGCAAGAAGGGAGAACACTTACCTTCTGCATGTGGTTGGGCCACAGGCCTGCTGGGGGAGAGTCAGCAACTCTCAGGCCCTCTGTGCACTCTAGCATTCCTTCTAAAGAAAAAGAGGCTTTTCTTCCCGGCTTCCCTGAAGCAGCGGGAGGATAAAAGAGCCCCCACCCCGTGTTCGGGGCCACATTCTCTCAGAAGCAGACCCTGGATCAAGTCTTTGAGGGCACGTGGCTTACTGGGGGAGGAAATGGCCAGGAAATGCCAGTAGGGAAGTGGGGACTGGGGCAGGGAAGGAAAAGAGGTCAGTGAAGGGGGTGTCATAGCTGGTTGCTTGCACTGGGCTACCAGGACATAGGGAACTAGGGGACACGTACGGACAATGCTGTCCAGTGGGGTCCCGTTGGCCATGTGGTGACCCCTGGCTGCTTGAACCGTGGCTAAGTCTGCATCAAGATGCACTCACTGTGTGTTGGGCCTGGGTGGCTCAGTCGGTTAAGCATCTGCCTTCGGCTTGGGTCATGGTCCCAGGATCCTGGGATGGAGCCCTACATCGGGCTCCCTGTTTGGCAGAAAGCCTGCTTCTCCCTTTCCCACTCCCCCTGCTTGTATTCCTTCTCTTCACTGTGTCTCTCTCTGTCAAATAAATAAGATCTTAAAAAAAAAAAGCCATGTGAAATACATACTTACTCAAAGATTTAAGATGAAAACAATACCTAATATATCACTAAGAGTCTGTTTTATTGTTTATGCATCAAAATGATAATATTTTAGATATATTGGGTTCAATAAAATATATTAAGAAAGTTAATTTTACCAGTTCAGCTTTGCCTTTTTTTAACATGACTACTAGACGGTTTAGAATTACGTGTGGCTTGGGGCGCCTGGGTGGCTCAGTGGGTTGATGCCTCTGCCATCGGCTCAGGTCATGTTCCCAGGGTCCTGGGATCGAGCCCTGCATCCGACTCTCTGCTCGGGGGAGCCTGCCTCCCCCTCTGTCTCTGCCTGCCTCTCTGCCTACTTGTGATCTCTGTCTGTCAAATAAATAAATAAAACCTTTAAAAAAAAAAAAAAAGAAGTTCTCATCACAAGGGAAAAAAATTTTTTTAAAAGATTTCTTTATGAGAGAGAGACAAAGAGCGAGCAGGGGGAGGGGCAGAGGGAGAGGGACAAGCAGACTCCCCGCTGAGCATGGAGCCCCATGCGGGGCTCAATCCCAGGATCCTGAGATCATGACCTAAGCCAATACCAATGGTCAATGCTTAACCAACTGAGCCTCCCAGGCCACCCCCAAAATATTTTTTTCTTTCTTTTTTTTTTTTGTATGTATACAAGATGCTGGGCATTAACTAAATTTATTGTGGTGATCATTTCACAATATATGTAAGTCGAACCATTATGTTGTACATGTTAAACAGTGCTGGGGGTCAATTATATCTCAATAAAACTGAAAGAAAAAAAAAAGAATGTCAACATTCATCAAATGCTCCCTCTGGGTCAGGTGCTGTGCCTCATTTCATTTAATTGTCACAATAACACCACGAAAAAGATGTAACCATGATCCCCATTTTGCAGATCAGTATACCGAGGCACAGGGTGACAAGGGATGGAAACGCGGCACCTAAGGGGTGGGGTGGGCATCAAAGCCAGCTGTGTGAGACCCCAGCTCAGGAAAGCTGTACTAGGCCACCCCAACACACAGTGACCCTAGCCCCAGAGTTACTGGGGCCACGAGGCTCTTCCCTTTCACAAAACGAAGTGCTGGGGTATGTTTAAGAACCCAGGATTCTGAAAGCATCACATCCGTGCTCTACCACCAGGGATTTTCTGTGGCCAGACCTGAAGATGTGAGGTCTGAAAGAAAAGAGGTGGGTGTTCATAGAAAGCAGTATGTAGGCAACAAAAATGCTCAGAGAAATGCAACATCCTTTCCTTCACCTGCCTTCCCTTAGCTGAGGCTGGAGGCTGGTTTCCTGGGGTGAATATGTGGTCATCAGTGGACATGCCCATTGCCATCCTGGGGCTAATCTTAGTGCCACCGAATTCCAGGAATAGAGTCGGAGCCCCTTGGAACTGTGAGGTGTTGCTGATTGATCCCTGACCTAGAAGTCATTAGATCTTCTTTGAAGTTGGCTGGCCAACTTGAGCTCCGTGATCTTGGGTCCAGTAACCTCGCTTTTCTGGTTCTCTCTGACTTTTCTATAAAATCAGGTCCCCTCCCCCTGGCTCCATGAGTGTGCAAGGATGACCCACCCACAGTCCTTACCCATTCCCTTCCCCTCTTCATCCTTGGGGTAACACCCCTCAATCCAGGACTGCAAAGGGAAGTGAGAAGGCTGTTCCTAAGCCCCCCACCCCAACTCCATATGCCCCACAGTGCACCCACAGATTCAAGGTGTTGGAGACAAAAGCCCCGAGATATCACTTCTGGGGAACAGAGACCCAAACATGAGCAGGGCCACACACAGCACAGCGGCCAAGCAGAAACCAACCCATCCTTCCCGCCCTGGCTCCCAATTCAGCTGTTGTAATCTCCCTATACAACATTAGCAGATCGGTAACCAAGGGGCCACCATGCTGCCTAAAGACCAAAAGTCATCAAGAACCCCCTCCCCGCCCAGTCTCTTTTGGACCAAATCAATACACTTTTATAAAACACCTGCCATGTGCCAGACTTTAGCCTCTGAAGCTGAACATAGCCCGGACCCTGCCCTTAGAGGCTTCCCAGCTACCAAGGAAGGGGACACAGGGCAGAGATCTCTAACACAAGTGACAGCAGGTGCAGGAGAACAGCTATGCTTTGGGAGTCAAAACACCTGGCTTCCAGTCCCAATTCCACCATCTACCTTTGCAGGAGGCATAACTGTTGGACCACAAACTTCAGAAGCGGAGAACGAAAACTGTGTTTTCTAGAACTCAACGGTTTCTTTTCAGACTTGGTCCTGATGGGCTGCAGAGAATGGTAACCTCAGTGTTTCTGTTTTCTTCCCCGTGTGGCCAGGGTTTGTGCTACAGAGCCAGCTTCTTACCCAGAGACATGGGGGATATGTGGACTTCAAGTGCTCGGTCCTCCCGGGGACTTTATGGGAGGCCTATTCTCTAGTCCCTGCTGTGCCCATGGCAGTCTGGGGCCCTGGGATCTCTCATCTCTGTGTCCATGGGCTTCCCAGTCTACCTACAACAGCCAGCCTTCTGCCTGGGGCTCAACCTCTTGCACCTGCCACACTGTCAAGAAGTTGTTGTTTAAAAAAAAAACAGGTATTAGAGGGGCGCCTAAGTGGCACAGTCAGGATCCAAGTCTTGATTTTGACTCAGGTCATGATCTCTGGGTCGTGGAATCAAGCCCTGTTTCGGGCTCCATGCTCAGCTGGGAGTCTGCCTCTCTCTCTACTCCTCCCCCCTGCTCGTGATCTCTCTCTCACGCTCTCTCTCAAATAAAGAAATAAATAAATAATTTAAATAAAAATAAAAAATTAAAAAGCCACTTAAAAATATAAAAACTATTCTTTTTTATTTAAAGATTTTATTTATTTATTTGACAGAGAAAGAGAGAGAGATCACAAGTAAGCAGAGCAGGCAGAGAGGGTGGGGGGAAGCAGGCTCCCTGCTGAGCAGAGAGCCCGATGCGGGTCTCGATCCCAGGACCCCAAGATCATGACCCGAGCCGAAGGCAGAGGCCCAACCCACTGAGCCACCCAGGCGCCCCTAAAAACTATTCTTAATAGACACAGAAAGTAGACAAGTAATGGTTTAAGACTGGTGGACTAGGGAAGTAGGCAGGTGTCTGGTAAAAGGTACAGGGTTTCTGTTTGGAGTGATGAAAATATTCTAAAATTGACTGTGGTGATGGTTGCACATATCTGTGTAAATATTAACAACCATTGAAATGTACACTTTAATTATATGGTATGTGAATGGTATCTCAATAAAGCTATTTTAATTTTTTTAAGATTTTATTTATTTGTCAGACAGAGATCACAAGTAGGCAGAGAGGCAGGCAGAGAGAGGAGGAAGCAGGCTCCCTGCTGAGCAGAGAGTCCAATGTGGGGGCTCGATCCCCTGAGATGACCCTGAGATCATGACCTGAATGGAAGGCAGGGGCTTTAACCCATTGAGCAACCTGGGCACCCCAATAAAACTGCTTAAGAAGAAAATATTCTGGGGTGCCCAGGTGGCTCAGTGGGTTAAGCACCTGCCTTTGACTTAGGTCATGATCCCAGGGTCCTGGGATCGCCCTGCATCAGGCTCCCTGCTCTGCGGAGAGCCTACTTCTCCCTCTGTCCCTCCCACCTCAGTCATTTTCTCTCTTTCTCTCTCTCTCTCTCTCTCAAATAAATAAATAAACTCTTTAAAAAAAAGAAACGATTCTTAGCCCAAAGAATAGACAATAGCTTGCTGACCCTAGAGAGGAAACATTTTGCCTAACCAGATCTAAATGCTCCGCATAATAAAGAAACCATGTGGGGTGGGGGAGGGGTAGATGGAGAAAAGATGGAAAGAAAGGCCAGAAGAAGAGAATTTGAGGACAGACCAGCTTGAGAGCCAGTGAGGGAGGCAGAGAATGGCTGATGAATGTCTAAGCCAGAGCTCACCACCCACGTTCCACAGGCCAAACCCACCTGCCGCCTCTTTTCGTAAGGCCTGTGAGCTAGAAATGGTTTTTTGTTGTTGTTGTTGTTGTTTAAGATTTTATTTATTTATTTGATAGAGAGAGATCACAAGTAGGCAGAGAGGCAGAGAGAGAGAGGAGGAAGCAGGCTGTCCTCAGAGCAGAGAGCCCAATGCGGGGCTCGATCCCACGACCCTGGGATCATGACCCGAGCCGAAGGCAGCGGCTTTAACACGCTGAGCCACCCAGGCGCCCCTAGAAATGGTTTTTACAGGTGATCATTTGCAATTAGTTTGATAGGGAACACTGAATCGGAACACTGATTAAACAAAATGTTTACTCCCCACCCCCCAAAAAAAGATTCCATTCCTCTCGTTATACACCTGCGTTACAAAGAAATTTACTCAATTATCACTATGCTTTGCATTTCATTAATTAAAAATCTGTGGAAATATGCTCTCTCTATTGGTATATAAGGATACATCTAATATGCTTGCTTTTGCCTCTTGGTCCGCCAAGCCGGACATGTTCACTATTTGGGCCTTTGTAGAAAAAGTGTGCTGACCCCTGGTCTAGCAATGGGTGATTTTCAATTTTGAGTGGCTTTCTGTCTGAAAACCTCATATTAGCTCAGGCCTCCAGGGAAAGCTTGTAAGAGCCACCAGCTCTGTTAATGGAGCTCAGGAGAACCAGCAGCGGTGGGGGGAGGCCCCAGATGGGGCTGGGCAGGTTCTGAGAGGGGGAGCCAGGGAGGAGGGAAGGCACACAGAGGGCTGTGATCCGAGAGCCCACAGAGGCAGCACGCCTCTGAATATTCTAGAAGGTGGTTCTAGGGAGAGGAAGGGAAAAGACTAGATCTTTCTGTTATCTGGATGGGGCCCTATGGGAGCAGACAGTGAATGACTCCCCCACCAGAAGCTCAGCTCCCACTAAGATGCGTGTCTTAGTGTCTTATTCACCTTTGTTTCCACAGCGTGCCCAGCCTGGCATTTAATAAACATTGATGGAGGAAGCAAGGAAGGAAGGTAGGAAGGGGAAAAGGAAGGAATAAATTACTGGACATAGCTGACCTGAGTCTCGAGGTTTCTCAAATGGTGACTTGGACTAACTCTGACAGGTGTTCCCACCCCTTCCCAGCCATGGACAACATTGCCTGAGCTGTGTCCCTCAAGACATTAAAAGGTGGAAAACAAAATATTTCAAGGATCAGAATGTTTATAATATGCTACCTAGTGAATCCCCTTTCTGGACAGTCTCAACATACACTGCATGGCAGCTTATTAAAGGCCCTGAGAAGTCCTGTGCCACCAGTTGTTTAGAGTGTGGCAGGAATCTGACACCATTTCTCAGATTGCCAACAAATCTCCCTTAGTTGAGCACACACTCATATTCCCCAGAGGTTCCGGGGGTTCCCAGTGTCACGGTTCCCCTCGCTAAAATCCAGGCAGTGAAAATCAGATTGGTTCTCAGCTTTCCCTGTGGCTGATGTAAGACGGAGTTTTCTTCTGCTGTGGCTTATTTCCTCTCCTGGTCTCCTTGTTCTTGTGGGCTCATGCCTTCAAAAAAATTGTTGTTATTGTTGTTTTCGTGTGATTTGGGTTTGGGAGGGAGCAAAAGTTGTTGGGTGCACATTCATCTGCTTTCTTTTATTATTATTTTTTTAATGTAATCTCTACACCCAACATCGGGCTCGAACTTAAAACCACCTGATCAAGAGTCGCATGCTCCACCAGTTGAACCAGCCAGGACCCCTCATCTGCCCTCTTTCAAAAGGAGAAAAGAAGGGCTCTAGCGTGGGGTTGTGTCTGGCAGCAGGAGAGACTGGTTGGAGGTAAATGAGAGGCGGAGGGTTAGGGAGCTGGTCGCTTGCCTGGTTTCCCTGAAGCATGAGTGGGGGTGGGGGCTGCGGGCTGATTGGCCCAGAGCTCTGCTAAGGCCTGGGAAAGCCAAAATGTACGAACCTGGAGAAGATCCTCCCCTCAAGGTGCTTAGTGGGTGAGAGATAAGCGCATGAGTTTTTATTAAGTGGTTAATATACATGATAGAGACAAGCGCAGGGTTACAGGAGCCCCTGTAAATGGGTCAGTGAAGCCAGAGTGAGTGTGAGTGTGTGTGTGTGTGTGTGTGTGTGTGTGTGTGTGTATGCATGCATGGGGCGGGGGGGCATCCTGGAGGAGGAAAAGCAGCAGGAGCCACATTTCAGAGGGGAAGGACAGCACCATAAGGGTTGCAGGGCTGCTGACTAGCCCAGAGCCAAGAGGATCCTGGGATAGCTGCGGCTGGGGAGCAGGCGAGGAGAGGACAGGAGGACCGGGAGTGCCACACGGGGAGCTTGGACTTTATCCCGCGGCTGATGCGGAGCCACTGAGGGGTGGCCTGGTGGCTCATTTGGGCAGCTGGGTGGACAAGGGGCCCAAGGCAGACAACACTGGAGTCTGGGAGACCACTTAGGCAGCTGTTGCAAAATCCGGTGAGAAATGATGACGCCTGCACTCAGGCAGCAAGCGTATTCGTGATGGATCATTGGGGACAGAGTCAAGGAGGTGAAATCAGTGGTGTGTGAACTGGGGCGGAGGGAAGGGGAGGGTGGCCCAAGGAAGCCTCCCAGGCTTCCAGCTCCCGTTGGCTGTTGGGGGTGAGATAGATTATCCCCTCCTGCTCCCCAACTCCCCCACCCCGCAGGTCTGGGAGAACCCCCCCCCCCCAGACCATGAAAAGAGTGCTGGCTACCCTCCCTGCCCCACCTTCCCTCCCCTGACTGTTTGCCGGGACTCCCCTGGGAAGATCGAGAAGGAGATGAAATCATGGAACAAAGAGGATTAGAGCCGCATTTCTTCCCTTCTCTACAATGGAAAACTCTAAGTTGGGAGAGGGGGGCCTTGAGGGCAGCCGAAGGGGGGAATCTGATGAGGTTATGGTTTTGAAATAGTTGCTGTCAGGATCTGCCAATCTGAAGGACAACGAGGCTCCGTTTTTCTTTCTTCTAAGTAGGGGCTCTTCCTGGTTGACCCCAGTTTAGAGCCTCCCCTGCAGTGGGGGAGTCTGTCCTGTGAGATGGCCAGGCAGTCTTTGGGTGCCCCCTTCTGCCCGGCTGACCACGGGGCCTGCGTGCCCACAGAGGAGTACAGCTCCGGTCCCCATGCGGGAAGGGGGTCCAGAGAGGAGGAAGAGCCAGACGTGGAGCTGGAGGGGCAGCTGCCCAGCTTTGCAGATGCTCTCAAGTGTCCCAGACCTCCATGCCTCCGGAGTCTTCACTCGGAAGTGGAGATGATCAGACCCAGCTCACAGGTTAGCTGTGGTGACAAAACAGGTGGGAAGAGGCACAAGAGGGGCTCTGGAAACCAGGGCCACCCCAGCAATGCAGGGCCTGGAGCGAGAGTACAGAGGGAGGCTCACTTGCATGTGTCTGCATCCTGGGGAGCTGAACACTAATGGGCTCTTAGATGAAATACCTCGTAGCCTCCAACTTTGATAAATATTGTGTTGCAAGGGGCACCTGGGTGGCTCAGTGGGTTAAGCCTCTGCCTTCAGGTCATGATCCCAGGGTCCTGGGATGGAGCCCTGAATCTGGCTCTCTGCTCAGCAGGGAGCCTGCTTCCCCACCCCCCCCACCCCCGCCTGCCTCTCTGCCTACTTGTGATCTCTCTCTCTCTGTCAAATAAATAAATAAAATTTTAAAAATATATATTCTGTTATAAGAACCTGGAAGGCCCGGTCTGGCTTTGGGGCTCCTAGACTCCTTGGAGCTCAACAGGAAACACCATGGCATGGGAAAGGCGGCCTCCTGCCCCCCTTGGCCCATCGCCCAGAGCCCCTTCCTCTTCCCACTGCCGTGTGAGGGCTTCATGCAGACCCATGAGCATAGCCCAGCAGTCAGATCTAACCCATGCACACGCGAGCATGCATGCGCACGTGCGCGCGCACACACACACACACACACACACACACAAACGGCTGTAGAACTAGAAGTACACACACGAGGGCATATCTGGTGACAACGGATTCTGGGAAGAACCTCATGCAGATCCTGGAAGAGGCCCCCAGGCCCCAGGGACATCCAGCGTGGTGGAGGAAGGGGCTGTTGGCTCGGCTCGAGGCGGACACCTTTGCTTGACCCTGCCCACTGCTCACCCCATGGATCCAGGTGTGGTTGGAGGGACCAGCATTCAGGTCAAGGGCCCCTTTGCAGGCAGAAGGTACTGCTCCCAAAAGTCATAGTAAGGAGGACGGATCCCTCTTCTCTCCCCAAAATCTTGATATTTCTCTCCTCACTTTCTCGCTCTCATTCTCTGCTCCTCTCTCTTCTATTTTCCTCGGGACAAATTTGGGGATAATTCACACACGACCCAGTCAGAGAAGTGGGAGATCAGACGTCCTCGGGGACATATGAACCAGAAGGCCAGGAACTCTTGGGTGAGGTCTAAGGCCTCCTCAGGCCTCAGAGCTGCTAACATCTCCCTTCCCACATCTCTGAAAGGCTTTGAGGCTTCTAATGGATTGTCTGAAAACAGAGAATCTTCAGAGCCTTAGATAAGAGCAGAGCAAAACCTGGAGGGAGGGGGTTACTCCAAGCACTCATGGAGCACAGTGGAAAATGCAGTGCTGGACGAGGACACTTGGGGACATGGTGACACCTGTCCTCTCCCACCCCGGAGAGGAGATCCAGGCCCAAGGCTGGGCATGAAGCCTTCCTGTCCCACGCCCCTCCATTAGGTGAGATAAGAAGAGGCCACAGGGGCAATGCAGAGAGGACCACAGTCTGCATCAAGAATCAAGAACCACGTGCCTGGGTCTGGCTGAAAGGCTGGTGAGCCTTCTGGGAAAGAGGAACACAGACTCTGGGCGCCTGGGTGGATCGGTCAGTTAGGCATCAAGCTCTTGATTTCGGCTCAGGTCATGGTCTCAGGGTTGTGAAACCCATGTCGGGCTCTGTGCTCAGGGGGAGTCTGCTCAAAGATTCTTCCTCCCTTCCCCTCTGCCCCTTCCCCTGCATGCATGCTCGCTCTCTCTCGCTCTCAAATAAATTTTTAAAAACTTTTTTAAAAATTTTTTAAAAGATTTTATTTGTTTATTTGACAGAGATCACAAGTAGGCAGAGAGGCAGGCAGAGAGAGAGGAGGAAGCAGGCTCCTTGCTGAGCAGAGAGCCCGATGTGGGGCTCGATTCCAGGACCCAGGGATCATGACCTGAGCCGAAGGCAGAGGCTTTAACCCACTGAGCCACCCAGGCACCCCTAAAAAACTTTTTTTAAAGAAGAGGAAGAACATGGACTCTGAGACCCCAGACCTACACCCAGCTCTCCTAATCCCAGCTACCAGCTGTTCAAACTCAAGTAAAGTCCTATCCCTCTCTAAGCCTTAATTTCTTCATCTATAAAATGAGATAGTGATATATTCCGCACAGAATGCTGGTGCGGATTTAATCAGGTAAAGCCCAAGATGTGCTTAGCCCTATGCCTGGAATGGAGAAAAGGATCAATAAAGGTTAACCACATGCTTGTTACCATGATCACAAGGCCTGGGAAATGTCCATCAAATGGTGGTTGAACTTGTATGACTTTCAGCAGGTCATGTCCCGTTGATGCGCCTTGGTTTCCTCATCTGAATTTATTTTATTCTCTAAAAGCAGGGATGCCTGGGTGGCTCAGTCGGCTGAGCGTCTGCCTTTGGCTCAGGTCATGATCCCAAGGTCGTGGGATCGAGGCTCGAGATAGGCTCCCTGCTCAGTGGGGAGCCTGCTTATCCCTTTCCCTCTGTCTGCCTCTCTGTCTACTTGTGACCTCTCTCCATCTCTCTGTCAGATAAATAAATAAAACCTTAAAAAAAAAAAAAACACGTCTCACTATTAATGTCCAGAATTCCCTTGACACAAGTCATAGCTAACGTTTGCAGAGCACCTGCTGGAGGCTCGGCGCCCTCTGAAACACTTCAGCCACACAATTTCATCCCATCCTCTCCTTCGGGGGCTTTTGAGGGCCCTTCGATTATCCCCATTCAGCAGATGAGGAACCCGGGAACTAGGAGGGTTAGGAACTTTGCCCTGTGTCACCCAGCAAGACCCAGGCAGCCTGGCTCCACGGTCTATCCTCCCAATGTCTCATCTACCGTCCTTCCCTGTCAGATGTGGGCCGGGCCCCCGCCGGAGCCACTGGGCAGGGCGGTCTGACAGAACCCTCTGGTCAATCCAGCCAGCTCACTGGTTTGGCTCTTATTCCCCATACCGAGCTAGTAACGGAGCCAAATTAGTCATTTTGGCCCCTGAGTCAATGATCCTGCCTCGACGTGTTTAGACTTTCTGACAATGATCCGTTCCTCCACCTCTGGGTTTGAAAGCATCAGTGGTAGGAAATACTGCTTTTGAATTAAAATGGGAAAATGGCCAGGATCACTGGCCTCTTGACTAAGGACTTTGATCCACCTTGTCTCAGGAGGCACTCACCATTGCTAAGTGAGGTACACAGGTGGGGGACTGTTCCCCCATTCCACAGGGGGAAGCAGAGAGGGACAGTCCCCTGCCTGGGATCTCGCAGCCTGCTGGCGGTGGGGACAGAGGCGACATTTGAACCCAGGTCTCCGGATGCACCTGCTCCTTACTGGCCACCGGGCCCATCCCGCTGGTAACAGGCTCCCAGGGGCTCGGAGCCCCCCAGCCACTGGGGGTATCCCCACGAAGGATAGGAAGGGCTGTAGACCATTTGGCTGGGCCCCTTCC